>JAQHUG010000208.1:2952921-3003909 GCA_028555095.1 Dicrostonyx torquatus
CACACACACACACACACACACACACACACACACACACACACACACACGCCAAGTGGACACAAAGGGAAGAGTTCTAGAGTTCTACTGAAAATAGACTGGTGTGCTGTAAATTAAATGGTTCACACCTGCAGGATAATTGTCCAGCAGGTCAATTGTCAATCTCTCCTGAATGCAACCCCACTGTACCAAAGGGGACTGCTCCCACCTAACCCTATCATGCCCTGATAAACTCTTTAGCTCTTTAGACAGAAGGTAGTCACTTGAGAGCCAAACGGGAGAGCAGAAATCAATGAGAAAGCAGTGTTCCTGCAACAGCAGCCCACGCCTAGAAAGTAGATGAGGGCATAGTGCTGGCTGTGCAGGGCAGAGCTGGCTGAAAAGGTTCCAGGACTCCACGCCCTGGCATCAGGCTGATAACTATGCCCTCAGCCTCCATTCCTGGGAGCAGAGCCAAAGCGTGAGCTAGAAAACAATAAACTAAATTTTCTGGGGTGGAGGTAGGAATAACAACACAGGTACTCTTCACACAACTGACAACACTGAGTCCTGTTTACACTTTGGCATGTGTTTCAGCGTGCGTGTCAATGTTCCACTGATCTCATCATTTCCTACAGACACACTGCATCAAGAACATGTGCTGGCATCTCTACTTAAGGAACACTGCTGTGATCACATACCAAAGGTGCTCAGCATCTCCAAGTAACTGACGAAGCACATACTTCATACAAAGGCCCAATACCAGGGACGGTCCCAGCTGATCTGTGAAGTTTTTACTGTGCACAGGATGTTGGATGATGAACTGTATCCACAATGACATGACTTCTGACTTTCACACTGGTCATGCGGCCACATTTACAGATCTCCACTGAACTGGTTTTATGTTTGCGGTGATGGGTTTAAACCCAAGTCCTTATGTGCTAATCAAGCACTCCACCGCTAAGTTACATGGATACCTAAACTCAAGTTTGTTTGCTTGTTTCTTTTTCTCTGGTGGTGACACTAGAGGTCAAACTCACAGCCATGAACACTCATTCAATTTTATTAGACATACTAATTTTGACAACTGGAAAAAAAAAAACCTAAAAGGAAAAAAGGTAATTTAATCACATGCTTTTGGCCAAAAAGATGAGAAGAATGTTAAGGGCATAAGCCTTGGCCTCCCTAGAGCATACCTGGTCAGAAATATAGACCATGGCCAACCTCAGACCTCTCCACAGTGTCTTATTGCAAAGCACTATTCGCTGAGCTGACACCCACCATAATCATCAGGGCAGCTGTGACCACGTGCAGGAGCCTCGGCCTACTGACCTCCCTCAGAGACAGTGAGGTGGGGATGGTTACTGGACCCTCACCAGAGACACCTGCTCCCCCTACACCTCCCGGCCATGCATATGCAATTCTGTCTTAACCAGGAGTCTCCGGGGAGCTGGAATATTAACTGTAGGAGGTTAATTGAAGAAGTGACTTCATCTATGCAGCTGGCATGCAACATCCATGTTGGGGTAAGGCTTTCTGGGTGTGGCTGCTTTGGGGTCATTACGCTTCGATAGGTTTCCCTCCACCTATGCTCTTTAAGGAAGCAGTTCCCTGGGTAACACTGTGATGGAACCGTTTGCCATCAGTGCCCCATAAAAGTGGGGAGATATTTGTTTATGTCTCCCCAGGGAAAGAGTTCCCACAACATCCCTGCATGCAACCAAGGCCTGGCCACCGTTCTGCTCCAGAGTCGGCAAGACATGGGCAATGCTCCTGAGCAACCCTCTCAGTGTCTCCCCTCACTCACCTCAGGAGCGTAGCTCTGCTATTTAAAGGGTAATTTAGACTATTTGTCTAAAACATGACTTCACCAATCTGTCCCTGGGCTGACCCTTAGCTGCCACCCTAATGACTAGTCTGATTTCAGGGCTACGTCTTTCTACTAACACATGTGATGTATTAACACAGGCTAGCTCGCTGCAGGCAGAGCCCAGGATTTCATAATTCAGAGCCAGCACAGAAGACAGTCACCAGAAAATAAACATCAAAAGGGATTGTGGAACATGACCCTGTTGGTTCAAGGTAGGCTTCCTTCAAGAAAGCCGTTATGCATTCATCCGTTCTGTCAACTGTGATTCTACAGAATCAGCTGCTCCTAGGGGCTCCCCACACTTGGTCAGAGCTGGGGACCCTTGGACATGTGTCAGCAAATGCTTACCTGAGCACATCGACCCAGTTCTCTTCTATTCAGATACTGAAATATATTGATTGCCAATTCATAAGGCAGCTGGACGTCAAAGAAGGGCACATCATCCATCTCATTCTGTGGAAAAAGAAGGAAGAGGTTGAGGGTGAGGCTGAGTGCAGCTTTCACTTCCAGACCTGTCCATCACTGGACACTCCTGTAAGTGACCAGAGCACGGCCATTTCAGGGAGAGAAGCAGTGGGGTCATTATGAAAGCCACGAGAGTATTTCCCATAATGCGCAGAAGGAGAAGCACAGGTGCTACAGGAGTGGGTGCCCAGGTGTCAGAAACCTCCTGTCAGAATTCTAAGGGAAAGTGAGGCGGCAGGTGCCCAAGAAAGCCCATCTGGGCCAGGGGGCCACCACTCCCCAAGGCCAAGCAGGCCTCCCCAACACGTGGAAACGGTGGCCCCAGCTGGAGAAGTGCTGACCAGGTCAATAGCATGTTTTCGTGGGCAAAGAGCAGGGTGGAGGCTGTTCTGCTGGAGCCAGGCCCACCCCTCCTCGGGGTTTCTGGGGGCTCACGGGGGTTAACCTGAGCGAGCCAGTACAAACAAGCTGCTTCTCCAAGTGTTGTTCATTACTGTGCAGCAACAAAAGTCAGCCTGCCCTGGGGTAAACAGTCGAAGATAAGGTAAGGGGCTTAGGCAGAGAGCAAAGGTCGTGTGGATCCCAGTGCACAAAGGAATCGAGAGAATGGGGAAAGACCAAGTGTGACCTGAACAGTCATGGCTATGGGCAAGCCGCAGAGTGTGCCCTCTGTCCCAACAGACTACGGTTGGGAAAGTCATGTTTAGAAGCTCTGGCTGCCATCACTGACTTACTGCTGAAAGCAAGTTGCTAATCCAGCACTCACTACAAGTTTCCACACCACGAGGTGGCCGTGTCAGAAGACAGGCTCCACTGCACTGAGGAGCGCAAGCACCAATCAGACTCTTCCGATCCTGAAGCTCAAGAATGTTCAAGAATCATGTTACTATTCATCCAGGAGTCTCAGGACTGAAGGAGAATCTGGAGCCTAGGAGGAAACATGGTGTTTGACTGCAAAAACAGAGCGAGACTAAGCACACAGGCCAAAAGTGCTCTCTGGGGAAAGGGCGCTGACCGGTCTCTGCAGGCAGGGACGGACAGAATGTTCAGTCAGTGGAAGGATGCTGGCCATGCAGAAAAACAGGAAAACATCTGCAAGGGTAATTGGGAGGCTCTGGGCTCTGCCTAAGAAAACAAAGCAAACTCACTGGGCCTCAAGTCAGGCAAGGTCCTCGCCTACGATGACACCTGCACTCACCACTGAAGAGCACTACTCCCAGCCAGATGCAGCCAGAGACCCCAACCCCCTGCAGGAATCACTGCTGGTCAGGACCTGGCAGACACACACAAACTGAGGAGCTATCATTCACAGTGCTATTCCCAATGCCCTCTTGCCTTTCCTTCCACATTATTTTGACTGCAGAAGCAGAGAGGAAAAACTTTGCCCACATAGTAAAGAAACAAGAGAAAAAGGTTCCTTTATGCTCAAACAACCAGAGCTATGGCTGGGTGAGGCTGGGCAAGACAGGGTGAGCCAGGGCGAGGAGCTCATTTGAGCTGTGGACTCCTTTATGGTAGGCCACACTGTAAACTGGTCTTGAGATGAACATGAGATGCGCCTTTGCTTTTATTCTGGGCAGAATTCACAGCCTTCCATCAAATGCCTATGTTGTTGGCCTGTTTCCCAGGCTCACCACGGAAGACAGTCCTTCCATGAAAGCATGACCCCACCTCCCACTGCCCTCCCTGATCTGAGCCTCAGTTGGGATGAGCAGAATCTGGAGGTACCATGATCCCAAATGATCAGCCAAAAGATACCTAAGATTTCTTCTAACACATTCAGGGTGCCTGCCAGAGGAACACATGAAGCGATTTCCCGTAGAAGCCAATGCAAGCCCTGGGGCTAAGCATACAGAGGCTAGGTGCCACTTTCCTCAATGACATGCCAGCTCCTTTTCATTTTCTCATGCTACTTACTGACTTCCGAGTCACTCTTAGCTGGCCTGCTGGTGACTTGCTGCCCTTTAACTTGAAGCCAATACATCACCAGCAGTACTACAAGGATAGCATGCAGTCGGTGGAGGACGACACACAGAAGAGCATCACCAACTCTAGAGGGCATCTAACAACTCAGAAAGGCTTTGCTGTGGTGCCTGGGTAACAAAGATGAAACCGAGCAGACTGCTATGACCTCCAGTGCTAAGGGCCACTGCACTGTGAGGCACACTGTGCGAGGCTGTCTCTAAAATCTGGAGCCACTGTTTCAAGGATAAACTGTGAGAACATAACACTGCAGAGCCAACCTTTCCTTTTAAATCACCATTCTTAGGAGTACCTCTAGACTCCAAAATGTCAATCAACAGTGTCAATTCAAACCAGTCTGAGTCCCCTCCCCCACTTCGATGTGGCTGAGCTTCCTGCTCCCACCACTGGTTTGGGAATGGCAGAAAGCAAAGGAGGCCAGTCACCCAAAGAGCACCAGCAGTTATGGCACATGCACAGTCACGGTCAGACCACACCCTAAATGTTCATGCTGTGGCCTTTAGTGATGGGGCAGTGGGTCACTCAGATTCCCCCAGATGAGAGATGGGGGCCTGCCGGCTACTGGTTCACAGCTTAGTCCCCTACCACATGCTGCCTGCGGCCAGAGGGCCTGCCCCACCAAAGTGCCATCCCCTCCAGAACACAAAGGCCTCTGGCCTCAATTCGGACCTCTGAACAGCCAGCCTACTAAACCCACATGTGAATCTATACCTCAGAGTTTACTCTATTAGGCACAGCCCCCTCCCCCGCAAACAACCAAAGAGGTCCATAAAACCCTGTGCTGAGTACAAGCATCCCCAAGAGTCTAAGTGTACAGTCTTAGAGGCTGGTACAGAACCCTCCTTCGGACATCCACTGAGGTGATACAGGAGCATGCAGTGAAGAGGGGGTGTTCTACCATCCAACCAGAGGCAACAGGGTAAGTGACCGGCCTATAAACGTCAGCTCTCACCAGAGACCACATCATCAGCTTGGTCAACCCTGTGCGGACCTAAGGCAGACCTGAAGCCACACCCTGATCCAAGCTGTAGTCCAGCAAGCACTCCAAGCTCATGGATGCTGCACAGATCTCCTGTGACGACATGCAGACATTCCTCCCACTGCAGCTGCTGCAGAGGTCTCCTGTGACGACATGCAGACATTCCTTCCACAGTGAACGTATGGACACTACTTGTGCTCATGTGCAGAGAAAGCCCTGGATACTACAAAGATGCTGTCGAGCTGCCACCTAGAAACCTGGCGCACACAGTCATTCCAACAATTATAAGCCAAGCAGGATGACTCCATGACAAAGCAGACAACATGGCCATTCTGAGAAGAAGCAGCACAGAAACGCTGAAGTGACACTGTAAGAACATCAGTTGACCAACAGTGACATCGCAGCTCGCCAAGCTCAGACTCTAGATTCCTCCTCCAGCCAAGGGAGGAGTCGCACACAGGGGTTGTGTTTCGCTCAGGTCAGTGAATGCTGATTTTCCCAAAGTCTACTGGACTCACTCCAAAAACACCGAAAGATACTGTGAAGAGATCTGTCCCCAGGGAGGCTGATTTGTCCCCCATGTGCCACTATAAGCCTGACTCCATAAATGGATGGCCTTTGTGCCGTCATGTTAGAAACTGGATCTGCCTTCCCTTGTTTAGGAGAAGAAGGGGTAATTACTAAGAGCCAAATCAGCACAGAGGGAAGAAAGCAACTCTGGTGCACTTCCCAACAATTATCTCTGCAGCGACCGCCACTCAGACGCTCTAGGCTGGTGTTTAAACACACCTTCGCTGCTCCTACTGACCCTGGGATGGAGAGGCCTGTGTCTGCTGGGCTTATCTGAACCCACATACCACACAGTCCCACCACAGGAATGGATGGCATCCAGTTTCACTTCTGGCTTGAGAAAATAAGGTGGTAGATAGGGACCAATTCTGTCTTGAAATACCTTCCTGGCACAAATAACAGGAGTGCCAGTGTACATCACAGATTCCTTCTCAGGTTCCTAGACTATCTGTACAGGGGGCACACCATCCAGCTTTAAAAAATAATTTATGTGCAAAATGCTATCTGAGTTCAGGGCCATGCCTAGTGCTGGGGGAAGGGAGGTGCTATTAGCAAATGTATGAGAAATGGCCTCTACATTGAAGGAGCTAAATCTTTTATGGAGGTAAGTCATCGCATGTAAAAGAGAATAAATATAGGAGATAGTTCCCCAAGGTATACAAGGGCTCATTAGTAAGTCAGCTATTTAGAACTCAGGAATCCTTTCTCAAAAAAAAAAAAAAAAAAGAACACCAATGCTATAAAGAGAGGTTAAGTTCCCAAGCAGTCCACAAAAAGCCAATTTATCTCTTCAGCTGAACCTAACCCTGAGTCCAGCAGTATTCAGTAAAGATGTGGGCTTTCTGCACAGACAACAGCCACCTTCAGAAGCTAACCTATCTGCTGCCTCACATGTGCCCTCGCCTGGTGAAGACATTGAGATTTATTTATTTAGAACTGGTTTCAAAACTGTGAGATACATTCTCATTCATCACCTGCTGGCGATTTCCCCGGGCTCCAGCAAAGAATGGAGGTAGAAAAGGCAGCTATGAACTTGGGGCTGCCAGGAGACTGGGTGGGTGTGGCAGTGAAGGAAGTCTGTGCAACACACTGGCCAGCCTCTGCTGACAAAGCTGTGATTCCAAGCTGGGATGGGAGATTGGGGAGCCAGGCAGGACAGAGGGCAGAAGAGGGCCTATTGGGAAGGGAGCTCAGCTTGGGAAGGGCTGGACCGAGCATGTGAATTTGATTGGTTATAAGGTCCAGCAGACATGCCAAAGCACAATCTAAGGGACTCACTACAGAATCCGTGGAGTTTGGTGTGAGAACAAGTATGTTAGGGTTCCTAAATCAAAGGATTTTAAGACTTGCCAGGACTGCACAGAGACCTGATCTGTTGCAGAATACCTGTTTAACTATGCAAGATGTGTTGCATTTGTTTAACTATGTAAAGATGTGTTGCTGTTTTACCTTGCCTGACTATGGAACCTGACTGGTCTAATAAAAAGCAGAATGGCCAACAGCAAGGGAGGAGGTATAGGTGGGAGACTTCTAGGAGAGGAGAGAAGGTAAGAGAAGAAATTTTGGCTGGGGGGCAGGGGGGGGTGCCAGGGTCCAGACAGCCAGGCATGGAGGAAGCAGGAAAGCAGGACATACAGAATAAAAGGTAAAAAACCTCAAGGCAAATGTAGATGAACAGAAACAGGTTTAGCTAAAAGAGTTGGTGGGGCAAGCCTAAGCTAAGACCCAACATTCATAATTAATAATAAATATCCGTGTCTTTATTTGGAAGCTGGTTGGCAGCCCAAAGAAAATTCCAACTATACCGGCTTCAAAAAGAAATGAAGGAAGGAAGGAAGGGAGGGAAGGAGGGAGAGAAGAAGAAAGAGTGAATGAATGAATGAATGAATTGCAGGGGCTAGAGAGATAGCTCAGGGGTTAAGAGCAGTTATCATTCTTGCAGAGAACCTGAGTTCAATTGTCAGTACCCATGTCAGATAGCTCACAACCTCCTACAACTCCAGCTCCAGGAAATTCAATGCCTCAGCTGGCACCATGCACAAACTGGCATACAGATACACACACATCATTTTTTTAAAATGAAAGAAAAAAAAAGAAAGAATTGCAAGCATTAAAGCAACTGTAGGGTATGACCCATGTGACCACTCGGCTCTCAGAAGTCACTGGCACCACTCTCTATCTAGCCCCTCCCCCATTCCTCTGCAGCTGCTCAACCTTCCAGAAAGCCTGGCAGGGCAATGCTGGGTAAGACTGAGCTCCTCTCCTCAGACACTCTCCACTCTACCTAGGTTTTCTTCTCTCCAGTGCACTTGCTTATCTGGCAAGTGTCTATCCCCAAACAGGGCTGGCTTTGTCTTGTTTACTGTTATTGTCCTCAGCACTTAGAACAGTGTGTGGGGCTAACACACCACTTAATGAACAGTATGGACTGAGGAATCGATACATGGATGGATATACAGATGGATGGATAGATGGATGGATGGATGGATGGATGGATGGATGGATGGATGGGTGGGTGGATGGATGGGTGGTTGGATGGATAAAGCCCATATAGCTTCAAGGAAAAGAACCTCCCAGGAAAGACATTCAAATTTGTTTTAGTAAATACACACATAGATCATGGGAAAGGCATCCACACAGAAGTCTGCTAGTTCATGAAAAACATTTTTTAAATCAATGGCACTGGTAAGAACATTTTAGTTAAAAGAAAAAAAAAAAATGGGTTGAAGAGATCAGAGAGCGCTAGCATAGCAGATGGAATTAAAGAGCCTTAACAGGAAGGTAGAGGACAGCAGAGGCAGGGCAACCAGTCCAGTTCCATTGACAATGAATTCAGCACACCATAAGGGAAGCAACTAGGCAGCAGCAGGGTCTGAATCTCAGTTCAGGGCAGATTCAGGGCTCTAACAGGCCTGGCCTGCCTGAACTAACATCATTCCACCAATCATGAAGCGGGCAAGGCCTAGGCAGAGTCCACTCTGAGCACAACCAACTTCCCTGCCCTGGCTCAACAGTGAGTGCAGACCTGTCAGATGAACACAAGTGGCCACTGGACACAAATCTGGACAAATCTCGATCAGTGACTGGCTCAAGATGACACAGTCTGGACTAATAAGAACACAGCTTCAGCTGCATCCAACTTAGCACATGCTGTGTTCTCCCAGCGCTGCTACCCTGGCAGGACATGCAGCTGCAGCTGCTGTAGCCATCCTCTCAAGAAGGGACAGCCTACTGTGGAGAAAGGCAGCAGACAAGCGGGACAGATGGGAGAGGTCCCAGCCGAGTTAAGCCAGTGCCCAGAATGAGCAGCACCTCCTGGAATTGTTACAAGTGTCAAAAGATCCCAGTGGGTGTTTCTAGGTCAGTGTCAGTTGGACATCTGTGTCTTTGTCAGTCAGATGTGATACACCACCTCAATAAAATGCGACCAAGCAACTGGCTGTCACAAGCCTGAAACTTACATAAGCGTAACAGAAACACCACATTGTCCCCAAGGAGAGGGACATAAAAGTCAGTATCTACAGCTCTGTAATCCTGACCGGGGTATGCCATCCCTTGCACTGGTCTACCCAAAACTGCCAGCTGCCAGGGCAGGTATTCACAAGCCACTCCCAAAGCAAGATGGGTAAGTGCTGTGACTAAAAGCCTCGCATAAGAATGCAAGACTTCATAAAAGGCACGTCACAGTCTCACTGCAGCTGCGCTTGTCCATCAAAGGTTCTGGCCTCTGTCCAACTAGAGACACTGACGCAGCTGTGCCAGCGGACGGCAACACTTCTCTAGCGAGAGTGCAGTGGAGACGGTGGGCTGGGAATGTAGCTCACCACAGTGCTCGCCTAAAGAGCCCTGAGCTGAACCCACAGTACCAAAACATTGTAATTCCAGCATCAGAGGAAGTAGAAGCTGAAGAATCAGAAGTCCAAGATCACCCTGAGCTGCAGTACACTCAAGCACAGTCTACCAGACAAAACCCAGGAGGTGCCAGTCTGACAGAGCTGTAAAGGTGTGGGGTGGGGGCAGGAGGGTGCAATGACTCAGCTGCATCAGCCTGTGGGTTCGGGGAGTCCCAGGGAGCTTCACCTTCCTTTCCAGGGTTGGTGGAACGTGTGCACGTGATAAGGCAGATCCTGTACGACAGAGTTTGCTTTGCAGTGCTGGCACTAACAACATTGCTGCTTTTGCTATATCCGTTATTAACAAGCAGAAATGGCAAGTTTGTGCGGTAGATTGCTGTAACTATGACCTGCATGTCTACAATCCTGTAATTCTATTCCTGAGCAACTAACCAAGAAAAACATGTACGCAACCCAAAAGACAAACAAATGTTCCCAGCAGCACTACCCTCCCAAACCCCAAACCAACTAAACCAACGACCCACAGTTATCACAGTGTTGGATGACAGCAACATCAGGTCCATGCTTCAGGACCCACTAATCCATAATGTTCCACACAAGAACCCAAACCAGAGTGAAACTGATGCCACTGCGGAGATGTCAGTGAGTGGCAAGGCCATTGTGGAAGAGAACACAGCGGGAACGTGGTGGCGACAGGCTAGGAAGCCAGTCCCGTGATCAGATGTTTCATGTGTCTGCACATTCTAGAGAAGGCATTGAGCTCTGCAGTTAACATCGTACATTTCAAAGTGTGACTAATAACAAAATGTCCAAAGACAATTTTCACATTAGACAATTCCATTGACAAAAGCACAACCCTAACATGTATCTGATAAAAACAAAACAAAAAAAAAACAGTCAGACAAACAGCCAAAGCACTTCGTCCCACATCTTTGGTCTCAGAACTGTCAGGATTTGAGTTAGAAGCTAGCCTGGTCTTCATAGTGACACCCTGTGTGGTGGTTTGGATGAGAATGTCCCCCACAGGCTCATATACTTGAATACTCAGTCCCCAGTTAGCAGAACTGTTTGGGAAGGATTAACTGGTGTGGCTTTGTAGGAGGAGGTAAGAAGCTTTGCGGTTTCAAAAGCCCACAGTTTCTCTCACTCCCTGCCTACTGCCTGCAAACCAGGATGTAAGGCGTTCAGCCAACGCTCCAGCACCATGCCTAACGATTTCCTGTCAGGATGATCATAAACTAACCTTCTAAAACCGTACACAAGCCCCAATTAAATGCTTTTTTCCCCCCTAAGAGATGCCTTGGTCACGGTGTCTTCTCACAGCAATGTGTAACAGTAACTAAGACACCCTGTTTTAAAAAAAAAAAATGCTGCTTGATGGGATGTGTGCTTTGACCAGCAAGTATGGATCAGAGAACAGTTTTATTCAGGTCGTATATGAACCTTTGCTTAAATAAAGAAAACTGGACAGTTGGGAAAAAAAAATCCTACACTACCCACCATTTAATTCTGGTTGCCACCATTAAACAAACCGTCACAAAACCATCTGGTAACACGTGGAGCAAAGCCCCTAATGAACTACAGGCCCCAACCCCTGCTCAGTTGCCCATGTGACTCCTGTGCACTGTGGAGATCACACTCACTGTCACAGGCATCTGACAGGCTTTTAAATGAATATTACTGTCATTTCTTAGACTGAAGGTACAGGATGAACTCACTGTTCCTTAAAAGCCAAGTAGTCCTGGCTATGAGAGCAGGTTGTTAGGTCTCTAAACCACTGGACAGCACCAAGCTCAGGCTTCAACTACAGCACTCAAGAGATGGAGGCAGGAAGATCAAAAGCTCAAGGCCAGGGATGGGGCGATGGCTCTGTCAGTAAAGAAAGCATTTGCCCTGCAAGTATGAGGACATATGCCTGTGACCTCAGAGAAGGTGAGAAGGACAGACAGCTGCAGGACTCCTTTCTCCCCTCTCTCTCTCACACAAAATACACACACACACTGAGAGAGAGAGAGTTTGACGCCAGTCTGAGTTACACAGTAACAACCTCATGGTCAAGAACAGAGTCTGGGGCTGGAGAGATGGCTCAGACATTAAGAACAGTCGCTGCTCCTCCAGAGGACCTGAGTTCAATTCCCAGCAACCACATGGTGGCTCACAACCATCTACAATGAAATCTGGTGCCCTCTTCTGGTGTGCAGGCATACACGCAGGCATGTATATATAATAAATGAATCTTTGTAACAGAGTCTGGGGCTGGAGAGATGGCTCAGACATTAAGAACAGTCGCTGCTCCTCCAGAGGACCTGAGTTCAATTCCCAGCAACCACATGGTGGCTCACAACCATCTACAATGAAATCTGGTGCCCTCTTCTGGTGTGCAGGCATACACGCAGGCATGTATATATAATAAATGAATCTTAAAAAAAAAAAAAAAAAAAAACACACACACACAAAAAAAAAACAAAGTCCGCTCTTCCAGAGGATCCAAGCTCAATGCCTAGCACCCATGTCAGGTGGCTCAGTCTCCTGTAACTCCAGTCACCTAAGCACATGACTTACCACCTCTTTACTCCACAGGTGTCACCAACTGGAGTGTTGGTTGCTGCTCAAAGGAACCCCTAATAGTACTTAATGAGGAGCTTCTGAAAAGGTGGGAGTCCAGGGACAGGACACAGGTCAGGCTTTTGCCAACTCCATAGGAAATGTAAGACTCGCTATGCCCTGGACTTTCCCCCTGGGTAGACCCCTTCCATTTTAGGACACTTTATTTCTGTTTTGGCGATGCTGTTGGAGTGTGAGGCCTGGAAAGTTTTGTGCACGGGATTTAGGGTCTATCTTAGCTGGGGTTTATTTGGCTTACACTTCCATATTGTAGTCCATCACTGCAGGAAGTCAGGACAGCAACCTGGGGGCAGGAGCGGATGCAGACACCATGGAGGGGTGCTGATCACTGGCTTGCTCAGACTGCTTTCTTATAGAAGCCAAGACCACCAGCCCAAGAGTGTTCCCACCCACAGTGAGCTGGGCCCTCCCCCATCAATCACTCACTAAGAAAATGCCCTACAGGTTTGCCTACAGCTTAATCCTATGGAGGTATTTCCTCAACTGAGGCTCGTTCCTCTCCAGTAACTCTAGTTTGTGTCAAGCTGACTAAGACTAGCCAGGACAGGGTCCAATAATGGCTACGCAGCTGAGACTATCTTAACCTCCACAGATTCTCAAACATGAGATGTAGCCCTCCTTCCCTGGGCTGCTGATTTAGCAGGTCTGAGAGGACCCAGGAACCTACACATCACTAAAGTCTCAAAGGAGGCCAACTCAAACTTCACCTGGAGAAGTCAAAACACAGGGATCCACGCAATCCCCAGAATGCATCAGCTGGGGTAATCCTGGGGAGACTGCAGAAAACGTTGCCTTTGAGATCCTTCATTAGGCATCTACCTAATATTATGGCCATTTTAGAATCAAGGCAGAACACAAGACAGGACACTTGATTAAAGGGGAATGGACCTGAAACTCAAAAGCTATTAATGTCATTTAAATAAAACTGTCCATTGCATAACATTAACCATTTTTTTAAACTTTTTTTTATAAATTTATTTATTATGTATACAATATTCTGTCTGTGTGCATGCCCGCAGGCCAGAAGAGGGCACCAGACCCCATTACAGATGGTTGTGAGCCACCATGTGGTTGCCGGGAATTGAACTCAGGACCTTTGGAAGAGCAGTCAGTGCTCTTAACCTCTGAGCCATCTCTCCAGCCCCAACATTAACCATTTTTAAAAAATAATGTGTATATGTGTGTCTGCATGAAGGGCACTTGTGTGCAAGTGCCCCTGGAAGCCAGACACCAGATCTTCTGAAACTGGAAACACAGGAGGTTGTGAGTCACCTGACACAGGTACTAACTAGCAACCATCTCTCCAGTTCTATCCTATTATTGCTCTGAACAACTTTCACTTACAGGAAAATATTCCCTACTGGAACGCTGCAGACATTTTCTTTTAACCTGGTTTGAATGAGGCCATTAAAGCTTTCTGTTCTGGCCTAACTCTTAACCTTAGAGCCATGGACCCTTGTCGGGAGGTCTTGATTTGATTCTCCCAACTTGGTAAAAGATGGTGGCATAATAGCTTCCTGAATTTCCGAGGGACTCATGCCCTCCAAAGGCTAAGAACCTCCTAAGGAAATTAACCAAAGGATTCTTCTTCATCGTAGTACTTTCGTTTCTTCTAAATGAAGTTTTGTTGGATTTGTTTTGTTTGTTGTTTTGTTTTAATAACACGGGAAGTAAAGAAAACCAAATAATATAGGGAAAGGAGAATATTAAGTCTGCCTTGTGCTTTTTCCGAATCTTCTTCTAAAGTCAACCTTTCTTACAACTTTAAGGATGTTTCCAGGGCAGGATTTCTCAAACTCACACGTAGTCACTTTGTGGGAGAAATCTCTTTTAGGGAATTGTGTTCTGAGCATTGCTGTTCAAAACAATCTTCTACCCTCTTGCAAGCCCAAGAGGTCGCACACACCTACTGTCAACACCCAAAAATGTTTGCAAGCAAAACTCCCAGGGGAGAACCATTGCTTCCTGGGGCGCCCTGGGTGTACAGAGTCCCTGCTGTGACCGCGTCGGCACCTCCGTGGGGTGGGCCACAGGGAAAGTCATCTTGCCCGGGCCACTCACCAAGTCGCGGATGAGCTGGTCCACCAGCGGCTCAGGCTCCGCGGCGTCGCGGTCCGGGGGTGAGCGAGAGCGGCTGCTCGCGTCCCTCCTGTCGGCACGGCCGGGTCTGGGCGCCGGGGGTCGGCCCGCACCCTCCAGCAGACCCTGCGCCAGCGCCAAGTACCCCGAGGCCTGTTCACCGCGCGCCCCTACCTCGGGCCTCCGCGGCCGCCGCTCCCCGGCCTCGGGCCGCCGCCGCCGCCTCAGCGCCTGCGACTGTGCCAACTCCTCCTGCCAGCGCCGGCGGAACTCCTCCAGGCCGTGGTCGTCCATGCTTCACGCTCCCGGGCCTACGCGTCACCCAGGGGCCGCCAGCTGTCGGCGGACCAACCAACCGCAGGAAGTGTCCGCCGCTGGCCGGAAACTTCCGGGAATGTGACTCTTAGGTTCCGGGCGGCCACGCCCCTTCGCTCTGGCATCCCCGGTTTTTGCCACCTTTGTACCAAAGAAGCACTTTTCCTTCGTCCAGCAAACCTGCTTTAAATGGCTGCTATATACATATTGCAAAGATAGCATTTATTTTTTAAGTACTTTTTTGTATTTTATTGTGTGTGTGTGTGTGTGTGTGTGTGTGTGTGTGTGTGTGTGTGGTGTATGTATGTAGAGAAAGACTCGGAGGCATAGGTTCGTTCTTTCCACCATGTGAGTCCCAGGGATCGAACTCAAGTCGTTAGTCTTGGTAATAAGCACTCCTTTCTGCTGAGCCAGCTCAACCTGAAGTAAGCATTCAGATCTACACACAACACACCCAAATTCAAGTAAAACGGAGGTAAATATATATTTTAATGTGAATGTCTGAATCTATGGGGAAGGTTATGTAGAAAAATGAGAAACAAAGTGATTGACACAGGAAGGGGCCAATTAGTGATTAAGGCATGAAGTCCTGGGCTCACTAAGGAGATGTCATTTAAGCTGCTGGCTAATAAAGAGAAAAATCAGCCACGGAAAATCATCAGAGATTTCCAGAACCACATGCCTAAAGGCAGTAAGGTGGGGAAATATCTGTGAAGGAATTTTCTGAAAAGGAACTCCACTTCCCACTGAATCTTCCACTAAAGGTTGATAAACTGGTCAGAACGTCAGTGAGTGTGGGGAGGTTGGAATGTTGCAAGTCCAGAGCCTAATTCTTTTTTGTCTTGGGCTATCATCAGCCCTCTTCTTAGCCATTCCTTTCTCACCTCTGGGTGACTGTCAGGTGAAACCTTTCGCTATATTAGCTTAGCTCCTATCTTCTCCCAACCCCAAAGATCAGAATGTCACCAGATAGCATCTGAGGCCTACAACAGAGGTATCCCCCACCTTGCTGCAACCTCCTACCTGATATTTCCATCAATGTATTTTAAACGTGTCTTGATATGTGTGTATATATATATATACATACATATATATGTATATATATGTTGTGTGTGTATGTGTGTGTGTATTGTTCTTTTCATGAAACCTCTACCACATTGGAGCATAGAATTTGGGTGACCTAAAGGGTCAATTTATGTTTTGACAACATGGTGTTAACGTGGACCAAGATAGCAAGTGCTGGGAATGGGATGGGGGGGGTGCTGAGTCAGCACAAAATGGCTGACATTGACTGTCCTTGGAACTCAAAAGTAAACAATGATGTCATCTTTTCTACAACCATGTCTGGCAGAGAGCCACTTTTGTATGGGCTCTGTGTTAATACAGCCTGAGTTAGAAGCTTGAACCTTCACAAGTTAGCCTGTGTGTCTGTAGGCCTGTGTCCTACCTCTGTGTGTGCCTATGTGCCAGTCTGTAGTCCTGTTTGTGTGTGGCCTGGGGACATCAGTGTGTGCCTGGGTGACTGCCGACACCTGACTGCTTGCTTGCCTGCCACCTGAGTTGTGGGATATTTTGATCACACTCTGACACTCCCAAGACTGTCAACAAAGTTTACCTTGAATCAGAGGGTGACTAGCTTTGAGCTGCCTAGAACGAGCCATAGAGGTTTTGGGGAACTCAGGACATATAGAGAAGCACAAGAGGTAGTAGGGAGGAGCTTAGAAAGATTCAAGGGCCCTTTTGGATCGAGGAAGGGGAGAGAGAGGAGGTCACTGGTCAGTTCGCCACCGCTTCTTCGATCAATCCGGTTTTTACCCTGATATCTGACTCCTGAGTTTTATTTAATAATCGCTTCGCACCTGTGTACTGGCGAATGCCATCTCCCATCTGCCCTCCACTCTTCAGTCTCTCCCCCGCCCCAGCCTCCCACCACCCTCAGCCTTCCCTGGCATCAGAAGGTGGTTCTCAGACCACAGTCACTCCTATTTGGCTCCAGCATAAACTATGTCACCCTTTGAGGTAAAAATTGTTTTTATGTTGTTATGGCATAGGATCCCCCACTTCCATAATGGTGAGAGACAATGACCCTCACTCCATAATAAGAGCACTGGAAACTTGGCCCTGAAGATTACTGCTTTGCAAGGCGTCTGATTGAATGCAAAGGCTTGAAGCCTGAATGCAAGCAAGCCCCTTCCTCTCCTCATCCTACATCATCTGAGTCTTACCTTTCCGTCTGTTACTTCCATCATCTTTCTCTACAAACAAAAGCCATGTGTGAGTCATGTCTACAGTTTACAACCTACTTATTTTAATGCTCATCAGCCATGTGGCCTTGCAGGCAAGCTTGGCTGTGAGCAATGTTCTGTTAGAAACTTCCAGTGTGTGGCCGGGTTAGCGAGACTAGCAGGCGTTGGCGGGGCTCTGGCCACTAGAGTCTAATGTGTATGCTCACTTGTAGTGAGACCGATGCTGTCTTGAGGCACTTTTGAAAATGAAACCAGTGGAAGTATTTCTTACAGTAATGCCCAGCCCCTTCCCTGAACTCCTCGATGACATCCTCTCACCTTGACCCGCTGAGAACCCACTAGGAATTTTCCATATCTCAACTCACAACTTGCCTGTTCTTATCTGCGTTCTGATCCATCCTGTCTCCCATCAGTCTCCCATCATCATCCCCCAGCATCACGTATCACAACACATACCACAGTTGGTGACTTTATTTTAGCACAGTTATCCAGCTCTGCCTCCCTTCCCTTGTACATGATTGGCTCTCAGACTGGAAGCTGGTAATGTCTAGTTACCAGATGGATAGTTACCATAAAGATAATAACTCTTTATGGATGAGAAAACCCAAGAATAAAGACTTGAAAAATATGTCCCAAAACACATAACTGGTAATTTGCAAACCCAGGGTTCTACTAGGGTGTTTTTGTTTGTTTGTTTGTGGACTCTAGAGGATGGTGACTCAGTTAACCATTAAGTCACTCAGCCCACATCTAAGCCAAGTAGGAAATTGGATGGCTTTCTCTACCATGTTTATTTGTTTTTGCCAGTAGTGAAAATAGCAACAAGGTCATGGAGCTATAGAGGTGACTCAGAGAGTAAAACACTTATGACTCCTTCAGAGAACTCAGATTCCCAGGACCGATGTCAGGCCGCTCACACCTGCCTGTAACTGCAGCTCCTGGGGATCTAATGCCCTCTGGCCTTCAGAGGCACCTGATGCACTCAGTGGGCATAAATGTACATACACGTATAGAGACACATTTTTAAAAACACAAGTAAATCCTTTTTTAAAAAGAACAATAAGCTCCAACAAGCTTGAGGAAAAAGGGCATTCCACCACACTCTTTTCCAGACAGCCACTTCTTTCAGCAATTTTACTTCCAATGATTTATTCTAAGAAAGTCATGTAAATGAATAAAAAGAACATTGAGAGGTGTCAATAATAAAGAACATTAGCAACAATCCTCACAGAAGCACCACTGAGGGACAGTAAATTGGAATCAAGTGATGTAAACGTCACAACTGGGACATCTGTTAAATAAATCATGCCTGGATCAAATAGAAGAAAGATCTAGAATGCCAGCTCCATGAGAACCAGAGGCATTCTCTTACTGATTCATTTTCAGCACTGGAAATGGTACCTGGGACATGGCAGCTCTGTGGAGTGTGAGAATAATAATGTGAGCCAAGCAATAGGAAATGCGTGAGTATTACCTTAAGAGAAGAAGATGCAATCCTGGGTCTGGAGAGATGGCTCGGTGTTTAAAAGTACTGGCTGTTCTCCCAAAGGACCTGAGTTCAATTCCTGGCACCCACAGCCCAAGGGATCCAATGCCCTCCTCTGACATGGCAGAGATGGGGCATGTGAGTCTGTGGGCATCTCTTGTTTTATTTAGTCACCAGGATTATATCATGGGGTCCCCACCCTAATGGCCTTCATTGTAGCCTCCTCCCTGAAGCCCACCTCAAAACAGCATAGTAAGTTAAGTTTCCACATACACAATACCTTACATGGGGTTAAATGTCAACACAGGAAACCTTAGCGGGGGGCGACACTCAAACCATGTCCAAACCATAAAAATACACTGTCATCTCCATTGTGAAAATATTTAAGTCATATTTTTCCAGAAAACCTATCTTGAGTCTTTTTTTAAAAAAAGATTTTGTAATTTACTATGTATACAGTGTTCTGCCTCCAGAAGAGGGCACCAGATCTCATTACAGATGGCTGTGAGCCACCATGTGGTTGCTGGGAACTGAACTCAAGACCTCTGGAAGAGCAGTCAGTGCTCTTAACCTCTTAGACATCTCTCCAGCCCCTATCTTGAGTCTTTTTAAAATTTATTTTAAAATGTTTTCATACAATATGTTTTGGTCATACTCTTTTCTGTCTCGCAACCTTTCCAGATCCTCTGTCCCTACCCGTCCCACTTCATATTATTTCTCTCTCTCTCTCAAAAAAAAAAAAAGCACAATAGCCACACAAACAGAAACAAAATGGAAGGGGCCCAGTTTGTGCTGGTCCACTATTCCTAGTGGGTGGCCCGCCCTGGGGTGTGGTTGGTACCCAGGGTCACTCCATTGGAGAACATTGATTTCCCTCTCCCAGCAGCTATAAATTGCAAACAGTTTCTTGCTTAGGGGTGGGGCTTTGTGCCCACTTCCCCTTCACAGTGCTGGGACATTATATTGTTGTTTGGTGTGTGTGTGTGTGTGTGTGTGTTTTAGAGTGAAGAATATACAGCCAAATCATAACAGAAGAACTCTCCGCAAAGATAAAACTGAAGACTGTGATTGTTGTCATTTTTGAGACAAACACTCACTCTGTAACCCAGGTGGTATGGAACTGCATGGCCAAAGTTAGCCTTGAACTCATGGAAATCCTCCTGCCTCAGACTCCAAAAGCTGGGATTACAATTCCAAGCCTGAGTTCTTTATAATCTGTACATTGTGGTGCATATCCTGATGTTTCCAGAAGGCAGTGCCTGGGGGCGGCCTTTGAGAAGCTAGTCCATTTGACAATGTGGCTACCAGAAGTGGGGATGACTGGCCCAAGGAGCATACTTGAGTTGGTCCTACCGTGAGCGAATTGAGCTCCATCTCACTAGTGCCTTCAAGGATGCCTGAAGAACACAGATCAGAAGTATCGTCCATGAGATAAGAATGGAAGCAGCTACCCAGGGATTCTCCTCCCTCATCAGAGATAGGGAACCTCCCATGCCAAGCCTGGATAGCAGTAAATGGGACGCCATGGACACCCATACCAAAGCAGGAAAGATGTCCTGAGGCAAACAGCAAGTGATACTATGTGCAGCTGACTGTAAAGATTGCCAGGTTGCCCATGCCCAAAGCTGGTTGCTCCAGTGGTATCTACAGTGGGTAACGTTTTTCTGTGATGGACTTATTCTTTGAAGTACGAGAAGGGACTCAGTCCTGGGCAACTGATTTCTCCTGGGGGTCAGGACATTTGTGAGTCCATTCTTGTTTCTTGGTGCACAGACATGCCCTAACATTTCCTGGTGAACTTGAAAACTTGTCCTCAGAAACCCTGAGCAGCCACAAGGTGTGTCACTGTAAAAGGCAAAGCCACACTCCCTCCAAACCATCCCAAATGTCCCACTCAGCAACTGCCACAGAGGCTACACCTTGGCTTGTTCATGTCCCTGGTCATTTAGTGGTTCATGTTGGGTTCCATAGCCACCTCAAGGCATGGAACTGTGGCTGCTGGTATATGGTCGGTGATGTACTAAGAATAAAACAAAGCCAGGTGTGAGGGCTCACCTGTCATCCCAGCGTTCAGGAGTCGGAGGCAGGAGAATAGCAAGTTGGAACCCAGAGTGAGGAAAAGAGTGAAAGGAGAAGAACAGGAGAAAGGAGGAGGAGGAAGGAGTGGAGAAGAGAGGGGAGGGGAAAAAAGGGGAGGATGGAATAGAGGAAAGGAGGGCTCTGATCCATAAGTCTTGGCAGATGGAGACATCGTCCACCAAGGGCTCCATGCATATAGAGCTATGTGGGCCACCTTCGGCCATACTGCGCATGCACCTTTGAAGCCCAGCCCTTCAGTTACAAACACCAGA
This sequence comes from Dicrostonyx torquatus, assembly GCA_028555095.1. NCBI lineage: Eukaryota > Metazoa > Chordata > Mammalia > Rodentia > Cricetidae > Dicrostonyx > Dicrostonyx torquatus. Next base: position 2,973,721 of record JAQHUG010000208.1, read on the forward strand.
CCCCAAGTCTCGATGACTTACAGAAGAGCTGCAGTTGAAGGATGTCAAGCATAGAGAGATCCTCCAAATGTCAAGATTCAGCTCTGGCCCATGGCTGTCATCACAGAAGCCCAGAAGCCATCTCTGCAGAGTTCACTGGCCACCTGCAGTCCATCTGCTGGGACGGAGTTCAGTCGTGAACCAGCCTTCCCAGGAAGCCACTGGGTGCTAGCCCTCTATGCAGCCTCCTCAGACTGGAGACTCTCCTGCAACCCCAGCAGTCTCCAGATGGTCCTGGTGTTCAGTCCACTCTGGAAACCTGAGTCACATGGCCAGCTCTTGGTTGGATTGGGACTGGGGGAAGGGGATAGCAATCAGCGGGATTTCTAGAAGTGCTTAAAATAGGGGAGACAGAGTGTTCCCCACAGACAGGGTGATGGTAGGGTTTGTTGTCATCTAGGCTGGTGAGCCACACCTCTGCGTCTGTGGGGCTGTTTCCCGATAAGACTGACATGTGAAACAGTGGCTGGGGTAGAGGGGACCTGCTGTAAGTGGGGGACACCCTTCCAATAAACGGGACAATTAAAGAAGGGAGCATGCTAGTCCTCTGCTGTTTTCTGAGCCAGTGTGGCTGCTGCCATTGCCTGCTTGAATCAGACCCCAGCTTTTTCAGCCTTCCACATAGGACTCAATACCAGCAGCGACCCTTCAGCCTTCAGCACTGGCTTGGAACTGCTGAGGCATCCCGCTGCTTGGACTGAACTGTTTGTCACTGTTACATTTCCCAAGCGCTATCTCACAAACCAATTCAGTTGCTCTTCTTTAAAACATACACAATCTGTGAGTCTGGTTCCTCTAGAGAACTGTAACACAGAGGGCGCTCTTGGAATGCAGTCTTTGCACCTCCCATGTCAGCAAGCACTTCTGGGCCCACTGTTGATTTGTGTGTTTCCCTGGGAACCACAGCTCAGTTTCTGCTGCAGCCCCAGTATGATGACTTACAGATGGCCATTATCCTTCCCACAACTTCCTTTGTCTCTCCATCCTCAGGCCAGTCAGACAATGGACTGAGGAAAAGCAAGTACCTTTTTATCCAGGGGCAGGTAGTACTCAAAACCTAGTACCAGGCCTCCTACCCATGCTCCCACAAAGCACTGGGCTTACAGGTGTATGCAGCCACACCCAGACGTCCATAAAGTTGTTATTTTATATATACGTATGTGTGTCTGTGTGTATGTATGTACATTGCATGCAGGTGCCCAAGGGGGCTAGAAGAGGGTGTTGCATCCCTTGGAGCTTTGGTTACTGAATGCAGCTGTGGACTTGTCAACAGGGCCACTGGGAGTTTAAGCCTGATCCCCTGCAAGCACTCATAACAGCTGAGCCATCTCTCCAGTCTCAACATCCAGCTTTTGTTCATTTGTTTGTTTTTGTTTTTTTGAGACAGGGTTTCTGTGTGTAACTGTCCTGGCTGCCCTGGAACTTGCTCTGTAGACCTGGCTGACCTCAAACTCACGAAACTCCACCTGCCTCTGCTTCCCAAGTGCTGGGGTTAAAGGTGGGCGCCATCACCACCTGGCAAAACCCGACTTTTTTTTTTTAAACAAATCTTTTTTTTAAAAAAAAATTATTTATTATGTATACAATATTCTGTATGTATGTCTGCAGGCCACAAGAGGGCACCAGACCCCATTACAGATGGTTGTGAGCCACCATGTGGTTGCTGGGAATTGAACTCAGGACCTTTGGAAGAGCAGGCAGTGCTCTTAACCTCTGAGCCATCTCTCCAGCCCAAAACCCAACTTTTTAAGTGGTGCAAGATACTGATACTTAGTTTCTTGTGCTTATACAGCAAGTGCTCTTACTACAGCAATCTTCCAGCAATGAGATACTCTTATTACTGAATCAACATCATTCATTACTGAGACGTTGTCGGCCTCCTCTGAAACAAGAGCACCGACATGACTTCTTTTCCTTTCCTTTCCTTTTCTCTTCTTTTCTTTTCTTTTTCCCTCCTTCTCTCCCTCCCTCCCTCTCTTCCTCCCTCTCTCTCTCCTTTTTTTTTATTCCAAGTCATCACAACATTTTGCCCATCCCACACACCCTCCTTACCAACAGAATTCTCTGGAACCTCATCCAGCATTTTTCCTGTCTCTGCAAGCAATGTCACCAGCCAAATGCTTCAAGCAGGAACCTGTGTCCTTCCTATCCATCACCTGTCACACCTGAGAGTCCTGACAGCCATCTTTGATGTGTACCCTGAATCTGCCCACATCTCTCCCACTCTCCATGGCCATCTTAGTCCACATGGGGTCTTCGGGATTAAAACAGACTTACAAAGGATGCCAAGGTGACAGTATCTGTATGACCTGAACCGTTGATGAAATCTTCGTGCACACACTCAGCCCTTCCTTTCAGCCAGGAGTTAACACCCTTTTTTTTTTCTGGAAAGAGCCAGATAACAAACATCTGTGTGAGTTGGACATTATGACAAAACAATTCATCTCTGCTGCAGCTGCAAAGACACTGAGATATACATACAGCAATGAATGTGAGTGACCTTGGGGCACTAAAGCTGCTGGAAGAGCAGGCAAAGGCAAGGTGGGCACATGGGCTGTAAATCGCCAAGCCCTCTTTTGGAGTTGTCAAGTGAATAACGAACCCTGCCCGATTGGAGCTAGACAGTGCGCCTGCTTCTTGACCCACATACATGCGAAGCTAACCTGTCTGGCTGGAGACCCTTGAATACAGTGTACTGACGTTTGCGGCCAGAAAGTTTGCACTGTGTGCACAGTAGGGGATTCAGCAGTGTTCTGACTGCTATCTACTGGATGTCAATAAGCCCTCAGGTAGGAGGATGGAACACTATCCGGGAAACACCTGACTGCATTGGGCTAGTGTGAATCTAGAGATGGGGTGTTGGCCTGATTTTTGAAAATCAATCAAGAAAAAATATCAAACGGAAGAAAAACATATTTAACAAATGGTGCTGGCATAACTGGATGTCAACATGAAGAAGAATGAAAATAGATCCATATCTATCACCATGCACAAAACTAAAGTCCAAATGGATCAAAGACCTCAGCATAAAGCCACCCACACTGAACCTCATAGAAGAGAAAGTGGGAAGTACACCTGAATGTATTGGCACAGGAGACCACTTCCTAAATATAAGCCCAGCAGCACAGACACTGATAGAAAAAATTAATAAATGGGACCTCCTGAAATTGAAAAGCTTCTGTAAAGCAAAGAACACAGTCAACAAGAAAAAATGATAGCCTACAGAATGGGAAAAGATCTTCACTAACCCCACATCTGATCTCCAAAATATACAAAGAATTCAAGAAATTGGTCATCAAAAGAACAAATAATCCAATAAAAAATGAAGTACAGACTTAAACAGAGAACTCTCAACAGAGGAATCTAAAATGACTGAAAGACACTTAAGGAAATGTTCAACATCCTTAGTCATCAGAGAAATGCAAATCAAAACAACTCTGAGGTTCCATCTTACACCTGAAAGAATGGCCGAGGTCAAAAACACTGATGACAACTTATGCTGGAGAGGATGTGGGGAAAAGGGAACACTCCTGCATTGCTGGTGGGAATGCAAGCTGGTACAAACCCTTTGGATGTCAGTGTGGCGATTTCTCAGAAAATTAGGAAACAACCTTCCTCAAGACTCAGTAATACCACTTTTGGGTATATATCCAAAGGATGCTCAACCATGCCACAAGGACATGTGTTCAATTATGTTCATAGCAGCTTTGTTTGTCATAGCCAGAACCTGGAAACAACCTAACTGCCCCTCGATGGAAGAATGGATAAGGAAAATGTGGTACATTTACACAATGGAGTACTACACAGCAGAGAAAAATAATGACACTTGAAATTTACAGGCAAATGGATGGAGCTAGAAAACATTATTTTGAATGAGGTAACCCAGACCAAAAAAAAAATATCATATGCACTCCCTCATAAGTGGACATAAAGCAAAGAAATCCCAGCCTATCATTCACAACCCAGAGAACCTAGATAACAAAGATGACCCTAAGACTGCCACACATGGATCTAATGTACATGGCAAGTAGAAAAAGACAAGATCTACTGAGTAAATTGGGAGCATGGGGATCATGCGAGAGGGTTGAAGGGGAGGGCAGACGAAGGGAGGGGAGCAGAGAAAAATGTATAGCTCAATAAAATAAAGTAAAAAGAAATGGGGTGTTGGGATCACTGCATGGCAGTCACTTTCACCCCCACCTCCATCCTTGTCAACTCCAATCTATCCCACCTCAGGGAGGTGATTATTGCCTGAATGGGGGGACACAATAAGGTGTAATTTTCACAGCAGAGGCAGGAGTTAAATCAGCCCCCTGTCTCCTGACTCCTAATCAAGGAATTAGGTTTTATGCAAACCAGGTTCACCCCTCTTCAACTGTGTGGTGAGACTATAATTATAGGATGGTTAATTTTTTTCCTCCCCTGCTGTGGCCATTCACCAGCTCTTTACTTTCAACAACAAGGCCCTTAGGGAAGGCATCAGAGGGGTCATTAGCAAGCCCCCGGAGACAGAGGAGTTACCCTGTCTTCTCAGGATACCCATGATGGACAAGAGCCATTCTGCTCCAATCCGTCAAATGGAAGGGATTCCCCCTGGAAATAACTGAAATCCAGGTTCCGGTCTCCCTGAGAACTGTCTCGCCTTATTTTTTCAGTGGGATTGGGTCACAGTCCCTATTTTGTTTCCTGAGTGGATATTTACTAACTCCAAAACATCTACAAAGATCACAAGTAACTTTAGTGTCAATCACGTCATGAACTACCTGCATAAATTCTTTGCTATAGTACTCACAGCCATCCTAACAGCAGGGTTTTTGTTCCCCATCTACAGATGGGAAATCCAAGACCCAGAGAGAGGATAGACTGCCAAGACAGTCAGCTGTAATTTAGTATGGCCACCACGACCCAGGTCCCTCTGGCTCCTAAATTTAAACCTATCACCCTGCCATCCCCGGCTTCAAGCAGAGAAAGTATGGTGCCCTGAGCTGCCTCCTGCCATGAGACGTGGACTTGGCATTGACAGATGTCTTCCGGAAACACAGCTGTCTGGGGAGGCAACATCTGTCCCTTCATTTACCACTGTACACAGACACATGCATTAAAACACCCAAGGAAAAGGTCCCTGGTTCTCAAACACCAGAATGAGTAAATCATATTTTAATCAAAGAAAAGAGCCTACAACCTTTTCCGGTCTAAACAGTGTTAGTTTCTGTAGGAGGTAAGAGAATGGTCTAAGCCAGACACATGAATGCATATACATGCATACATGCACACACACACATACACACATATGTTTATAACATTTTCACATGCATCATTGTGTGTGTGTGTGTGTGTGTGTGTGTGTGTGAAGTATATGCCACATTTGTTCAGGTGTCCACAGAAGCTGGAAGGTATTGGATTCCTAGGACCAGATATGGGTGTTGGGAACCAAGCCTAGATCTTCTTGAAGATCAGCAAACTTGCTGAACCACTGAGCTCTCTCTCCAGCCCCTCCCCGCCATGGACATTAAAAGAGGAAAAGACCAACTAAAATGTTTTCATCCATTCAAATTAGTCAGATATTCAGCCAGTCAGTCACTCAGTCATTATCAATTAGCCAGTCAGTCACTCACTCAGTCGTCACTCAGTCATTATCAATCAGCCAGTCAGTCACTCATTCAGCTGGTCAGTCTTCATCTCAACAAGTAGTTGCCAGCTACACACCCAGCACGACAGGGTCTCACTAAGTTGCTCAGGTTAGGTTTGAATTCACTCTGTAGCCCAAGAAGTTCCTAGCGATGCTTCTGCCTCTGTCTTCTGAGTAGCCGGGATTACAGGCCTCTGCTATTAGGCCCAGCTCTGTAACATAATTAACAAAAACCCAGAGACGATATTGGGATTTACCCTGAAGGTCAGGAAAGCCAAACAGCCAGCCCCTTGCTCTTACCTCTACCTCAGTCCTAAATGGCGATCCTGCATTCAGAATCCTCAGGATGAGACTGAGTGAGAGCTGTCTCCTCCCGTCTTAAATTTGTCTCTAGGGCTGGGATTAAAGACGTGCACCACTATTGCCTGGTTTCTATGGCAAACTAGTGTGGCTCCTGGGATTAAAGGTGTGTGCCCCCACTGCCTGGTCTGTAAGGCTGACCAGGGTGGCTGTTTTACTCTCTGACCTTTAGGCAAGCTTTATTTATTAAAATACAAATGAAATATCACTAGATGGGTCCTTTATTAAATGAAGCCAGTATGCTTAGGCCCCATGCTAGTGAGGGTGTTGGGGGTGGTTTACAAGATCCCTAAGTCTATGAGGTTGATAGTGATATCATCTCTACCCCATAGTTAAAGAAATATATACTCCAACAGGGCCCATTTTGGGGTTCAGTGGATAAGGATGCTTGCCACCAAGCCTGATAACTGGAGTTCAATCCATGAGACCCACATGGTAGAAGGAAAGAACTCTTACAAATTGTCCTCTGACCTCCACATGTACTCGGTGTCACGTGTGTGTGCACACACAAGCGCACACACATGTGCACGCGAGTGGGAAAACACAAAGTGGGAGGGGAATAAATTTTTGAAAGACCACCAAGTGCAAAGAGGGGCAGGGTAACTGGTTTAAGCAAAATTCAGAGGCCCTAATTCAGTGATGGGGAGACAGAGGCCTCCTCTTGGCCCCATTTTCCCATAACCCCCTTCTCCTCTTCTCTCCTCTGGGCCCCACAGCCAAAGCTGCGCTCTCTGCTTTAAAAAAAAAAAACATCCAAGCTTCTGGGAGCCAACCCAATGCCACCTTGTGAGTCCAGCATTTCGAGGGGCAGGCTTCCAAACAGGGCAATAATCGTCCCATTAAAATTAATGTCCATGAAGTGAGCCGTTAAAAGCGTGGAGATTAAAAGGGAGGGGGGATTGTTCAATTTAAATCCAAAGGGCTTTTTAAATAGACACTGTATCTTCAGTCTTGGACCACTACACTTGGGCAGTAGTTCAGCTGCCCTTGTGAGGATGGCTGGGATTAGGGAGTGGGAGTCCCAGGAGATGGGGAAGTGGTTCTAGCCAGAAGCAGAGGGGACCAAGGTTTATTTGGGCCCACTGCATGCCAGACACTTGGCACACAGTTCTTTCATTTAGTCTGGGCCCTGGTCCTGGGAGGGAGGCATTATCAGTCTCACCATGGCTAGGGCTTGGTGCCTGCTACTGGGTGCCCTAGTTCAGGGCCAGCCTTTGCTTTGTAGTAACCCCTATCTTGGGCAAGAGGCCTCATGGACCGGAGCCTTGGCTTCCTCATCTTAGAAACAGGGCAGCAACAGATTCTTTGTAGGAGCATAAGCCAGGACGGCTGGTGTGCCTGCTGCCATGGAAGGTACTGGGCAGTGTGGGTGGTTGTTAGGGAAGATTAAAGGTGAGTCGGGGTCACCAAGAGCTCGCAGTGTGGCTGTGCCATGCTCTGAGTGTCAGTTCATCAAGCTGCTAAGAAAGACGCCACGAATGCAGATAAAAGTAAGCCATGCTGAACATGTCACGTCACACCGGTCACTCCAGCACTCAGGAGGATGAGCCAGGAGAGTGTCGTTAAATGCCAGTCTGGACCACATAGCAGGACTATGTGAAACAAAACAACTAACGATAACAACAACAAAAAAATCACAAAAGGTGAGTTCACAGTTTTATGTCTTTTGGTTTGGGTTTTTTTTTTCAGCCCTTACATTTACTTATTTATCTATTTATTTTATGTGTGTGCATAGACACAGCACAGTATGCATCTGTTGATCAGAGGCCATACTGTGGATATCAGTTTTCTCTTTGGATCACATGAGTTCACAGGACTGACCGGCCACATGGTCATCCCTGACTCTGGTTTTATATATATATTTCTTCCTTTGTAGCCCTGGCTGACCTGGAACCACTTCCTCTGTAGCCCTGGACCTGGTTGGCTTTGAACTTGTGATACCCCTGCCTTTGTAGTGCTGAGACTTAAGAATTATAGTCAGGAGCTACTGCACCAAGTCCATGGTCATGAGAAATCTTTTCCAAGGGACCAAAGGCCTGGCCAGGCCTTGACAATACTCTGCAGGTCTGAAGGGGTGATGGGAAGTTTCTCGAAGGTTCTAAAATCACTGCCTTGGAGGCACCACCCTGCTCCTCCAGGTCCAAATCCTAGTGGATTTGACATGGGTGGGGCGGGTCACCCTGACACAAGAACTCCCTAGCTAGTCCGCACCCTCCCTCGCGGACTTTCCAGGTTGGTGCAGAACTAGATTGGTCTTCGGGTTAGGTCCCCTCACTAGGTGACAAGCCATTGCCTTACAAGGTCCACTACCAACCATAACCCCATTAGTAAAGATAATGTTCACAAAGCAAGCAGGCAATAAGAACTTCTCTATATTATGGTCCCGGGGCGGGAAGGGGAGAGGGCTCTAGAGTGCAAGGGCGACTCATCGGATTTGGAGTCCAACCCCTCCAGTACCGCCCCCCCCCACCCCATTCCAGGTTTCAGGCTCTCGCCCCGTGGTGTGCTTAGATCAGGTCACCAGAAGTGGGTGTGAACACATGTCAGGGGTACGCGTACCGACCCAAAAGCTGACAGGTGCCACGAAACTGGGCAAGTCGACTGGAATCCCCCTGCCTTCTGTCACCCAGGCCACACAACAGTCCGGGAATCTTTTCGAATAAAAGCCGAACTCGCCCGGAGCGCCATTCCCAGGGTACACCGAGCTGGCTTCGGAGGCTGCGTCCGAGCTAGAACCGCCCGCAACCCGAGAAGCGAGACAGCGGACGCTCGGGCCAGCATCCCTGAAGCCCTGCGTCCCCGCCTGTCCCTGCCCTGCCGGCGTCGCGAGGGTTAAAAGTTACCTCTCGGCTTCTTCTCCTGCACACACCCCCACCGGCCGGATGATGTAACCCCCTCCCCGCGCCCTCCCCGCCCCCTCCACCATGTGACACTTTAATTAATAATAGCGCCGTCAGCACAACAAACGCGCGGCGCAGGGCGAAACTTGGGGTCCGGGGAGGCTCTTCCGCACGCCATGTGCCCGTGTCCCCGGCATCGCGGCCGCGGGCCTCCGGCCGTGTGCGGTTGTGGCGACGCTCGCCCCGGGCTGCGCTGGGCGGCGGCGCAGGTGACCGCGCTGAGGCTGCAGGCGCTGGGCGACGAGCTGCACCGACGCGCCATGCGGCGCCGCGCACGGCCCCGGGACCCGCTGCCTGCGCTGCTGCCCGCGCTCCGCGCCCGCTGGCCCTGGCTGTGCGCGGCCGCGCAGGTGGCGGCGCTGGCGGCCTGGCTGCTCGGCAGGCGGAGCGCGTAGGCGGCGCGCGGGGGCCTTCTTGGTAGGGGGACCGGAGCCGAGACCCAGCCCGGACCGAGCAACAGGTACGCGGACGGGCGGGCGAGCTGGGGAGCAGGCGGGAGGCAGCGCGCCACGGCGGGGAGCAGCACGCTCCTCCTCACTTGCCCTGTCCCTCTCAGCCCAGACACCGCTATGCGCCGCTTCCCACTCGTTCCTTCCTTCCTTCCTTCCTTCCTTCCCCTCTCTCTCTCTCTCTCTCTCTCTCTCTCTCTCTCTCTCTCTCTCTCTCTCTCTCTCTCTCTCTCTCTTTCTCTCTCTCTCTCTCTCACACACACACACACACATCTGGCTTCACTCTCTCCTTTCCCACCTCTCTTTCCCTTGTCTATTTTTCCCTTCTTTTTCTACCTTATCCTGTCTTCTCTTTATTTCAATGTTTTCTTTCTCCTCTCTCCCACTCCTCTGTTGTATCCACTCTCCCCCCCCCTCCTCTCCCTCTCCGGTCTTCAGACACTCCTCCTCCCTCTCTCTCCCTCCTCTGTTGTGTCTCCACTCCCCTCACACTCCTTCCTCTCCACTCTCTCTTCCTCTCATCTCCCCTCCTCTCCCCCCCCCATATTTTCTCTCCCCCTCTCCTCTCCAGCGCAGTGGCTTTAGAATCCAGGACCACCGTCACCAGCCCCAGTAAACACGCGCAGAGTTATCACACTGGACGAAGCTAAAACCCTCTTTCTAATTATGCACCTAGAGTTCCCAGTCCCATCAAAGCCATCAAAGACCAGGTCTCCATACCTCCACTCTTAACTCCCTTCTCCCCAAGTGTCCTGACTGCAGTTTGTGAATCGCCATTCTCTGTGACGACCCCCGCCCCCTCCCATGATGGAAGTTTCTCACTAGCTGGGTCGTGGTCCTCGATCCCCCCCAAGGCTAGCGCACTTCAGGGTTCCATTTCCCCGTTAACTTTGTTGCTCCTTTTACCGCAAGATGTCGTGGTTTACAGCTTGGCCTCCCGTCACCTCCATTGTGAAGTGTGAGGTTGTAGGAGCCTGCTGTGTGCTCTACCGTGGTCACAGGGTGCTGAGCGGAGCGTCTCACATTTGGTTACTGTAGGTGGGTCCTTGGTAGGGAACCTGCGTGCCAGGCATTGTGTTAAGCTAGTTTGGGGGAAGAAGTGTCAGGGTCACCTTCCTACGTTCTTGAGTAGAGAAACTTCAGAGAACGGGAGGTGGGGACGACTAGGCTGACCTCCGAGAGGTGGGTGGGGAGGTGAAGATTACAGATGAGGTAACCAGAGACCCGGAGACCTCGCGCTGATCCCAGCCCAGCCCCGCAGGCGCGCAGACACCTAGGAAAGCTGGCGCGGCGCCGCAGGGAGAGACGGCAGCCGGAGCGTGGGGGGTGGCAGCGCCCGGGGAGCTGCGGGGGTGAGCGGGGTGTGAGCCGGGAGCGCGGGCGACAGATGTCCCGTGGGCTCGCGCAGCCCGGGCGCTGGCGAAGAGAAGTGTCGCTTCGGGGCGCCCTGAACCCGATTCTCCGTTTCTGGAGGTCCCATGCGCTTCTCTTATATGTCCCTCCTTTCAAAAGTACTGCTGCTGCGGAATCCCGGGGGTGGGATCAGTATTTTTGAGACGAGATGGCAGTGCAAGGGTCAGTAGGAAGGGAAGGAAGGCTAGTTGAGAGGGACCCGGGACGTGGACTCTGGCATCGTGGGGTACAGGCTGGGGAAGGCAGAAGTGCTCTGTTAGCGCCGCCGTTCCATCCAGGAGGTCGAAGACTCGGGACCAGGTGTGCATGCATGTCAGGAGTTGGGGTGCTCAGGGACGCCGAAAAAGAGGGGAGGTCTAGGCGGATCTGGTACTCCAGTCTGCGCCCTGACGAGGGTGAGAAGTTGGGAAAATGGAGCCCGGATGGCAGGGTGGTGGTGGTGATGGTTTTCTTGGTTCGGTGGATGCCCGCTGCAGGAGCAACAGCCCAAGTCACCTCAGAACTGACTTTCTTTCTACCCTGGTTCTGTTTCTGTCCCAGAGGAAGCGCCATGCTGTGCCCTGACTCAGGGGCCCCAAAACACATTCCAGTTACTGGGTTCTCCTACCTGCTGCACCCCCCACAACAGCCACACCCTTCAGGGTTCTCACCCCTCTGGTGCTTCTGATCCCTGGAGGTACCAGTGTTTTTCCTCCAGCTGGTCCCTTGCACTGCTAGGGTCCACCCTTGGCCTCACCACCTCCTCCCATGACAACAGGACCAAGCCCATCATTTTCCAGTCTGCCCAAGGTGACTAGAGCAAGGAAAATCAGTCTAGACAGTAACTGGTTGAATTCTCTGTACTGGCTGTGGAGCGTTCTCGGCTTTACTCAGCTCAGGGTGATGGGAATGCTCATGTGTATCTGGGCAAGGGTATTGAACTGGGGGACACCACTCCTAATCTTTCAGGAGCTTAGCTTTAAGCAGGGTCCATGGTACCAACAAACTTGTTCTGAGCCCCAATTGTGAGCCAGTAACATTTGTTTCCTCAAAGTTACCAAGAAGAGGAAGGAAGGGAGGGAGGGAGGGAGGGAGGGAGGGAGGAAGACTTAGTTTTTCTGTATGTGAAATGGGGACAATAGCTTACAACATGGATTGGATGAACAGTGTTCCCTGCTTCCAGGCAGCTGTCAGGGTCGGGGCTGCTGTGTAGCTCAGTGATGGATCATGGGGCATGTGCTTAACATGGGTTCAACCCTGGCAGCAAAGTAATAATGACGACAACAAAGTGGCTACTGACCTACTGACCTACTGACGTGTGCCACCATGACCCTTACTGAGCACTTAGCAGCTGGCTCTCTTTCCAACCTGGGCCAGTGGTGGCGCACGCCTTTAATCCCAGCACTCGGGAGGCAGAGGCAGGCGGATCTTTGTGAGTTCGAGACCAGCCTGGTCTACAAGAGCTAGTTCCAGAGCAGGCTCCAAAGCCCCAGAGAAACCCTGTCTTGAAAAACCAAAAAAAAAAAAACAAAAAAAACCAACCTGGGCCACGTTCTATCATGTTCATTGCTGGCGAACTGCACTATCCTTTTGGGAAGTTTTAATACTTTTATTCTCGTTATTCATTGTTTGTGGGCATACAAGTGCTATGCCCCATGTGCCACAAGTGCAGAGCTCAGAGTTCGACTTGCAGGTGTCAGTTCCCTTCTGTGTATGTCGGAGATATCAAACTCAAGTCGGCAGGCTGGGCTGGTGATGTCTTCACCCACTGAGCCCTCTGCCACATCCCTCGCCCGTTCTTACTTGGGAAGTCAGCTCAGGACAGAGTATGATAATAGAACAGGCAGTGAGGCCGGGAGCCTGCTCAGTGGGTAAAGTGTTTGCTTTGCAAGCATGAGGACCTGCATTTGGATCCCGCGTGTGTGTGTGTGTGTGTGTGTGTGTGTGTGTGTGTGTGTACAAACCCCGTGGGGTGGCATGAAGATGTAACCCCAGTTCTAGGGGGAGGGTGGTGTGAAGGTAGAGGCAGGTGATCCTGACCAGCCAGCCTAGCTTTAAAGGAGGGGGGATGCGATTGACCCAAAAAAAAAAAGGTGGAGAGCAGTAAAGACATCTGACCTCCTCCTCTGGCCTCTGCTTCTGCACACATGGGTAAGTTTATCTGAGTTTGCACGTATAGGAGGTAGGTTTAGGAACCAGAAGGACTGGGAATGTGGCTCAGAGCTCAAGGGTTTGCTCAGCAAGCAGGAGGTCCTGGGTTCCATCCCTAGCATGGGAATGGGGTAGGTACCTGACCTTTGTGGGCAGTGTGACCTCAGGTAAGAGCTGCCATTCTCTATCCTGGGATTCTCTATAGCTGGGAGGTGCTATGATGGTAGCTATTTAAGGGTGGCCAGTGCTGGGCCTGACTCTTAATTCACTCAGCTTGAAAGTGTCGGGGTCATTCTTATCACTTCCAGATGGGAAAGATGCTCTGAGGTGGAGGGCATTTACCTGAGTCTTTGTAAAGCATGAGGTGACGCTAGAGTTTCCAGTTTGAAGTGATGGCCACCTCTTCCCCTGGCCTGGGGGCTGCAATGAAGGAAAGAGAGGACCTGGTAAGGTAGAGGTAGTAGGAGTGGGAGGGTGCACCTAGGGGGCTGGTGAGGACCCGAGGAAGAGGGTGAGGTAACCCAGTCAAGGCCCAAAGACACCAGAGAGAAACAAAAGAGGCTGTGTGGTGAGTGGGGAGGGAGGGTGCTGGGAGCTGCGTGCCTCTAGAGGGGGAAGGGAGAGGAAAGAGAAAACGGGGCCCTGGAATCTGCCTTTAAGAGGGGAGCCAGGGGAGGGCAGCAGACTCCTGCTTTTTGGGACCAGAAGAGGAGGAAAAAAGACCCTGTGGGCCCCCAGAAGCAAAGCGGTCAGCTACAAGGAAGATAATGGGGATGCTTTAATGAATTAATGCTGGGCTGGCTGACCAGCTAGACAGGTCACTTTGGGAATTAAGTGGTTAAATCTGGAGGTGCCTCCCAGCATTCACCAGGATTACGAGGTCAGCTCAGGGAGCCCAGGCTCTTAGTTGGCAGGGGAGAGAGACAGTTGCTGCAGGCGACAGCTGTTAAGGATGAACTCCGGGGAAGGGGCCAGATGTGCAGGACAGCAGCAGCCTTCTGGCCACACGGTCCCTGTCTGGAGTCATTCGCCTGCCTAGTGCGAGGGCCACGCGTGTACAAGTGCCAGAATTAGCCATGGAAATAGAAGCGCTTCACTGGATAATTAAAGATGTCCCAGATGCGGCCAGGTGGATCCAGCCGTCCCACCGCTAGGTTTTAAAAAGTCAGGCTACTTGGGAGGCAGGAAGGGACTCTGCTTGTCTCCCTCCACTCATCACTGTTTTTATGACCCAGCACTGTGCAGCCCCCAGAGACTTACTGGTCCCTGCTGTACAGCTATGCGCTGGGGAAACACATCCATACCGACCAAAGCAAGCTATTTGTTTTTTCCCACAGCCACTTTCTCTGATTTTCTACCACTATTCACGTTTGTATCAGTAAAATTCTGTGGTTCTGGGCATGGAATCCAGAGCCTCAGCTGTGCCAGGCACCTGCTCTATCCATTCCTGAATAAGTGATCACTGCATGCCTGCTGTATGCTAGGCACTGTGGGCACAGAAAGGGCCAAGAACCGGAAATCCCTGACGTCATAGAAACCGTATTCTATATATTAAAAAAAGTTTGTGTGTGTGCACACAGTGTTTGTGTGTTTATATGTATGTGCAGATGTGTGTATGTGTCTGTGTGTATGTGTGTCCACAGCCTAGGTGTAGAGGTCAGAGACCAACCTGCTGGAATCAGTTCTCTCCTGGGGATCAAACTCGGGTCCTCTAGCTTGGCGGCAAGCACCTTTACCCACTAAACCATTTTGCTGGCCCACCCTCGTGATACTTCAGGGTTGACTAGACCTGCAGCCTGTGGCTTTCCTCATCTGTGTTCCCTACCCACCGCTGTTGGCTGTCCAGGTGTTTGTGGTGTGGTGAGGAATGCCCAGTGGCTCTGCTCTGTACAGACCAGACTTTAAAATGGCCACGTTTTTAAGAGTGGAACTCCGGTAGGGATGAAGTGCTTGTCACTATTTGTGTATTAACCTTTTTGTTTTGTTTTGTTTTCCAAGACAGGATTTCTCTGTGTAGCCCTGGCTGTCCTGAAACTCACTCTGCAGACCAGACTGGCCTTGAACTCACAGAGATCTATCTGCCTCTGCCTTCCTGAGTGCTGGGATTAAAGGCATGTGCCACCAGCACCCAGCAGCATTTGTGTGTGACAGAGACTGTCTACCAAATGAAAACTCATGGTAAAGACTCAAAGGAACCTTCTAGATTCTAGGTCTAGAAGACCTGAGTATGTGTCTAGAATCTCGATGCACACTGTCATTCACTCTGGTCTCTTAACACTGTTGTTCTTCTGTGAGAAGATGTAACCTGGATACATCACTGCCTGTCAGCTCAACTCTGGAGCTGGCTGCTCCCATCCTTAGCTGAATCTTTCTTTCTGTTTGTCTGAGTCAGAGTCTCATTGTAGCTAGCATGCAACTCTCTCTATTGAGCACGCTGGCCTTAAACTCCTAGAGATCTGCCTGTCTTTGCTGCCCAGTGCTTGCCTTTCTCTGGAATGTTCATGATCTATACCTCTTGTCAATGAGGAGTGCAGATAACTCCAAGTTTTGACCACCTCCCTAAAGTCATGGAGTGTTTCCCAGGGTACCTGACCCCCAGGCCAGGACTCACATCTATCCTACAGTCTTGGCTGTGGTGCTTGGTACTTAATGAACCATGCAGGTGCTCTCGTGCTAGCAGTGGGAAAATGGCTTTTAGTGGAGTGAATTCTGATCTTTAGTGGGGACAATGTGAGCCCAATGAAATGGATTCCAGAAGAACTGGCATCTCGAAAGTCAGCCCAGATTTAAAGGACAGCCTATAGGGGGTGGGGTACAGCTCAATGAATGGAATGTTTACTGCCCAAACCAGAGGACCTGCTTTTGGATCCCATATAAAAGCCAGGCTTTGTACAAATGCCTGAAATCTCAGAGCTGGGGAGGCAGAGACTGGCAGATCTCTGGAGCTCACTGACCACCCAGCCAAACTGGCAACTCAGTCAGGTTTAGTGAGACCCTGTCTCAAAAAACTAAGGTGGAGAGAAAGTGGAAACACCTAACATTGACGCCTCTGGCCTCATAAATACACAATACCCACACAAAGACACACACCCCCCCAAACAAAACAAACAGAAAAACAAAAGAAATGCCACCTTTTGGCAGATCATGGGATTTACTTATCAATTCTGACTTCACCATTAAGAATATTCACCCATATTTCGTGCCTGTGGGAGAGCAGCTGGACATGAATCCTGGAGTCAGAATGACTTCAAATAAAGCTGCTACCTGCCATTTACCAGCTCTGTGACCCTGAGCACATCCATTTACCCTCCAGGGTGCTCCTCTGTGAACTGGAATCACAATGACACCTGCACCCATGGGTTCTGTCTATTGAGGGCCTGGCTCCATGTCACCCAAACTGCGAGAACCCGCCCTGTGTGTCTGGTGTCAGGAGACAGGCTGATCTAAGCTGCTGTGCATGGCCTGGCATCGACGTGCCTTGGAGATGGACAGTTTGGGGTTCCGTGCTGCTTTCCTTTGGGGGCGGAGGTCAGCGTGTGTGCCACATTCATGGTGTGGGAAAGAACTCTAGGACTGTTTTTGTTTTGTTTTATTTTTCAAGACAGCCTTTCTCTGCTTGCCTGTCCTGGAACTCTCTTTGTAGACCAGGTTGGCCTTAAACTCATTGAGATCTGCCTGCCTCTGCTTTGTGAGTGCTGGGATTAAAGGCGTGAGCCACCACTGACCTGAGAACTTTTTTCATCCTCAGTTTAAAGCAGCTGCTAGTGCTTCCTTCCCTTTCTCCTATCTGTGACTCAGGAGCCTGCTGAAGTCACCAGGTCTAAGCTGAGATAGTGACTGCGTAGTCAGTACCCTGGTCGTGCTCCCCGGCTGGCTTATGCTGGCTCGGAACTCCTCATAATGGAACAGGCAAGCATGGGCATTCATCCCTTAGCATATGCCACACTAACACTGTATAGAACAGAAAATGGATGTGGGGAACCAACAAATCCCTGGAAATGACACAGTAAGTCCGACGGATGTCATCCTCAGTGAGAGGAGCCATTGTCTTGATCAATTTTCAAAAGATTCGTGACACCTCTCCCCCAGTACCAGCATTCTAGAAACATGCAGGCCAGAACAGGATATTAGATACCATCCAATCCAACTCCTGTATCTTGCAGATGGGGAAAGTGAGGCCCAGAGGAAACCCCTGGTGGTAAAATGTGGTAAGCTTAAAAGCCAGCTAGCTGTTCCTCAGAGCGTGGGTTGAGTGTGGGCAACCTCCATGGGGAACACAGCCTCAGTGTTGCTTGATTTAGGATTTCCCTGAAACACTTACAAAGCAGTTGTTCTCCTCCAGTTTTTCCAGTATTTCCAGTTTTTCTTGAAACTATGGAAAGTTTTAGCAATATTCTCTATGCCCACATGACAGTAAGACCCCTGTATGTGGGTTACAAACCAGTCAATACCACAGCTCATCCTGGCTTACTAAAGGAGGCTCAATGAGTTTCAGCGCATACCTGTGGGATCCTCCCTGGCAGGCCTCCCTCCACCTGGGAGTTTCTCCTCCCTCCATCTGAAAGCCCTCCCTCCAGCCCACACACACCTGTGCAGGTCCCACTTTAAGCGCCTGAGCTCATCCATTGAGATCTTCCTCCTGTGAGCACTGGAAGATGGGCAGCAGCCTTCAATGGCTACACTCCGTTCCTTTGTTTGCATGAACCACCGCTTGCTTATCTAGTCACCTTCTCAGTGAACATCCACCCTGTCCACTTAGTAACCCTAGAAACCAGCTCACTCTGAACATTTTTGTTTGGACGCCTTCCAAGCAAAACGCGTAGTTCTAAGATGTGACACCGTCGCGCCAAAGCAAGTCCATATTATAACACCTAGCACATACAGGCACAATCATCTTGACATTGGTCAGTCCCTGTCTGTCCCAGTTGAGTTTGGTGGCACACAGCTGTAGTCTATGCTCAGGAGTGTGAGGCAGGAAGATGGCTTAAGACAGGGAGTCCGAGGCTAGCCTAAACAGCAGAGCAAGACCCTGTCTCAAAAAGAGAAAAGAATGCCCAGCTTATTTGGGTTTGCTCCTATGCTGAGCGAGCCCTTCTAAAAGTCAGTTGTTGGGTTGTGGCAGTGGCAGAAGCTATGGGTGTTTTAGTCTCCTCATACACTAAAGGAGTCAGTCATCTCATAGGCTTTGTCAACAGCTAATGACTGCTAGCAGGGGCCAGGCCAAGGGGACACCCTTCCCAGTGGTGTATCAGTCCCACTGGCTCCCTTCAGCCTCCATCAGGAAAAACTCAGATGGAGACTGAAGTGAGAACCCATCTTCAAGGATGCTGTCCCACAGAGCTCTCCTCAGTTCCTGCACTAGTAGGGCTGTCTCACTCCGTCCACGTCAAGCTGCCGGGAGCTGCCATGCTCCGTGTTCGCCAGAGTGCAGCAGAAGCAGAATTCAGTATCAGGCTGGGCTCTAGAGACAGAATGATAGATAAGAAAGAAAATGTTGGGCAGTGGGGGCGCACACTTTTAATCCCAGCACTCGGGAAGCAGAGGCAGGTGGATCTCTGTGAGTTCACAGCCAGCCTGGTCTACAGAGCGAGTTTCAGGACAGTCAGGGCTACACAGAGAAACCCAGTCTTGAAAAAACAAAAACAAACAAACAACAAAGGAAAAGAAATAAAGAACAAAAAGACAGTGTTGGTAAATGCATATTAAAGATCCCAGGCAGAACTAACCTTAATGCCTGTCTGGGCAGGGGACATTCAAAACTTACAGCAGCTGTCCTTCTGCCAAATTATACACACATGTATTAGACCATACTTGTCACCTAGCTGGACAACTTGAGCACCCCTAATCTGAAAGTATGAACTCTAAAACATGTGTGTGTGCCTACAAACATACTCACTAAAGGAGAAAGGGACCTTAATGTTTAACCTACCACTCTTTTCACTTCAGACCCACAACATTGCTCTGTCTCAGCGTGTTTACTTTTTGTGGTGTTGGGGATAGAAGCCAGGGCCTAACTATTCCAGTGAGCCCAAACTCAGCTCTAGTATCATTGAGTTTTTGTCTGTCTTCTGTCTTGTCTATGTTTCCTTTTTGAGACAAGATTCGGCTGGCGTGGAAGCCACAGAGTCCCACCGGCCTCTACCTCCTGAGTGTTGGGGTCAAAGGTGTGCGCCACCACGCTCCACCTCAGTTTCTATCTTTCTAATCCACACTTAGTTTGCCAATCTAGCCTCCTATTGGGGAACACGAGTCCTTTCAAATGGCTGCCGAGGTTGCAGATCAAGCTGGAAGTGGGGCTTTGGGCACATTTGTGGGATTTGTTCTGCAGGTGAGATCTGCAACCTTCAAAAAACCGAAAATACAAAAAACAAAACAAAAAAGAACAAGAGCAACAGCAGTGCACAGGATGTCCCATGAGCAAGGGGCACAGTAGTGGCTCATAGCACACAGCACTGGAGTGTGCGTGTGTATGAAAGAATGAGTTAGAAAACTAGATTGTTCCCAGCTCTGTCTGGAATATGGGGGATGGAGGTGTGAGAAGAGTAGATGAATAACCTGTTCACAAACAGGGAAGGATAATGACCCTCTAGATTTTCATTGGTCCATCTACCTACCGACCACCTACCTACTGACCTCCTTCCCTCACATCTATCATTTACTGCTGACTTATCAATCATCTACCTGTTATTTATCTATTACTATTTATAAATTTGTTTAATTTTGGTACAGAGAATGGCATTACCTTCAGGGCCAAAATTCATCCCCCAGACAAGGTCTTATATGGTCACATGGAACTTCCTAGTTTCTAGGACTGGCCAAGGATGACCTTCTGTTCCTGATTCACCTGGCACCGCCTTCCAAGAGCTTGAATTGCAGGCATGCAACCATGTTTGGTTTACTGCAACGCGGGGATGGAACCAGAGGTTTCCTGCATGCTAGGCTACAAGAATTTCTCAAACCACACCTGGCTCAAATTCTGTTTTTAATCACAGATGATGCTCATGTAAATGTACAGGTCTGAAAGCGTGCGCACATGTGTATGTGTGTGTGTGTGTGTGTGTGTGTGTGTGTGTGTGTGTGTGTGTGTGTGTATGGTATGGCACGTGCCCTCCTGGAAGGAAGGCTTGCTACTACTACATGGACAGAGCCTCTGGGACTGAAGACTCAGGTCTGGCTTTGGAGAGCCCTCCTCTCTCCCTCCCCCTTCCCCCCACAAGTCAGAGCTTTGTGTTGCAAGTCCCCCTCTGCCCCTCCCCTTCTGCACTGACATTACCCAGGAAGCTGACTGCACTGACAGAAAAACAAATCTTTATTTCCACAGGTTGGTGAAACCCTGTATCCTTGGAGGAAGCTGGTTCCCATTTTCCTGAGGGGGAAGCCCAGACCTTGGAAGAAAGCCGAGTGGAAAGACCCACCCAGAGCTGATGGTGGAAACACAGACTGAGGAAGCCCCCAGGAAGTCCAGCTGCAGAGATAGCCACCCCAATGCTATTTACATATAGCTATACATATATATATATATATATATATATACACACACACACACACACACAAAGAGAAAATACAAAATTCTGTATCTGTGCATGCCTGCGGGGCGTGTGGTCCCTCCCTTTTCCACACCTTGCAATGTGAACTCTGAGATTTTGTAATGTCTGGGGCAGCAGGGGAGACAGATGCTTGCTGCTGTGTGTGTGTGCTGGAAACTTACATGGACTGGTGGATCAGCCTCAGCACGGACCAACTGCCCAGCACAGATGTTGGCGTGGAGTAGTGGGAACTCTGCCAAAGGCAAGATGGACAAAAACAAAGGGGATGTGGGGCCTGTTTTGTTGGGTGCAGCCTGGGGTCCCTCAATTTCTTGACATGTCCTAGTCTCTGTGTCCCTGTCTAGACAGCTCTCTAGATCTCATGGTTGAAGCCAGAGAAATGGGATGCTGTTTTCTTTTCCTACCTATCTGGTGCGTGTGGGTGCTTCACTTCAAATTCTCTTGGTGCTAAGTGTGTCCTTGGCGTGGTCAGAGTCTTAACTGACAGATCCAGAAGGCCAGGGGATGACAGATTTCTATTTTGCTCTTTGGATATCCTCTTTTTTTAAGGGCCAAGTGATAAGAGTGCCACTGGAGAGTCTTTCTATGGGGGAGCAGGGAATTCTCCCCAGGGGCTTAGCAGCCAACCCTGGGGTGCCTGGGAGGGAGGAGGGGCAAGCCAGGTTGCAGAAGCTGCTTCGGAGTTGACAGTTCCTCCTCCCCCTGCAGCAGTACCCTGGGAGACTGCTGTGGCCTCCCCACTTCCTGAGGGGATTCAGGGCTTAGGTTTTATAAAGAGCCAAGAAATGGCTGCGTTCTGATGGAGCGTGATTTATAAGCAGGGGGTGTTGGGGAGGGGGCGGACCTTTTAAGTGGAATGTCCGATTCCCCTGCTCCCCAAACACATATAGGATAAGCTACTGTTTTCAGAAGTTTCTCGAAGGGCTAATATAAATAAATAAATAGATATATAAATACATATATATATATATATAAAATGAAGTTGTGTGATTGACTGATATTTGACTGCAAAGGTTCACTGCTTCAGGAGTGATGATTAATTTTTGCTTTCATTTAAAAAAAAAACCAACAGAAACAGGTATTATTCCTCTGCATGGATACTTTATTGCCTCCATTGTGATCTTCGTGGCTGAGATGGTGAGGGAGCCTGCCTTGGGCTCAGTGAGACAGTTACTATTATTTTTAATTTTTTTCCTTTTTAATTTTGGAGACAAAGTCTGGCCCTGGAGACCAGGCTGATGTCTGCTCTTGAGCCTCCTGCCTTGGCATCTGGCATTTGGGACAATGCCTGCCAGGGGGACAGTCATTTTCCCCTGGCTGGATTTGCAGGTCGCTTGCCTGGTGCCTGGGGACCAGGGGGTCTGCTAGGAAGCATCAGTTATTAGGGTGCACAGTGCTACAACGGAAATGGTCCCGGTCGATTATGCTGAGTGGGATCAGGTTCTAAAGTACACACCCTCTCAGTCCGGTGACAACTGGCTCCTTTCATTCATTTTTCCTTCTCCATGTTGAATCCATGCCTTACAGTTCTCTAAATAACCCATTAAAGA
This sequence comes from Dicrostonyx torquatus, assembly GCA_028555095.1. NCBI lineage: Eukaryota > Metazoa > Chordata > Mammalia > Rodentia > Cricetidae > Dicrostonyx > Dicrostonyx torquatus. The sequence goes on from JAQHUG010000208.1 coordinate 2,995,738, forward strand.
AAAATGCAACTGAGAACTCAATGCTGAAGCTCACCCCCCCACCCCGTTAACTGCCAGAATTGAAATCAGCAAAGGAAAAAAAAAATAACAAAGAGTTTATTTGGCAGGGAGGCAGCAGGCAGCATGCCGAGCCCTCCTCACCAAGCCGGAATTACACAGGATCTGGAAAACACTTTCTGTATTTAGTCCCTTTCCTACCAAGGAACAGAGTCCTTGCAAAGCCATCCAGGGAAGGTGCTTGCTATGGTGGGAATCAGGGGTGTCAGGTCCTTTAAAGAGATATTGTCAAGATCACAGTGGGGACATACTAACCCCAGAGAGACCCAGCACAAGTGTGAGAGAGGTCAGAGAATACCTCCCTTTTTGTGTTTTGCTTTTGAGCCTGACATTGCCTGTCAGCATAGGCTATCTCTCTGGAGGATTTGAACTCCAAACACAGGAGTCGGCGTCTCCGATGATTTTCATTTCTATGAAGCTGTGCTGCTGAGAGAACCCGGGTACCCATGACCTCGCGATAAAACTTTCCAGCCAATCCCTCTGTAAATATTCTCCTGTAGTAATGGAAAACATGTATTTATGGAAAGGGGGTGGGGTGGGGGAGGGGGAGCTTGGCTCATGCGCCGTTCATTCGAGTGCGCTTCTTTTTTGCCCCGAATTTGATGGGGTTGTTTTTAAATGCTGTTTTATATGAGATTTGACTTCTTGATGGACATTTGTATTAGGATATTGAAGCATGCTAGCCATGTCTATTGTCTCCACTGTCTCTGATGTGGCATTACTTGGACTGCATGAGATAGTGGGATGGGCTTTCTGTTGATGGTGTTATTGCAAAAAGAAAAAACAAAAAAACAACAACAACAAAAACCCAACTTCCACAGTGTGTGAAGTGCTGGCACCATCCCTCCCTTTTATCCCCCGCTTCCCCTGGCTGCCAAGGAGCATTGATTTTGATTTGTCTCTCTGCAGTCTGTGAAGAGGGAAAGAGAGAGAGAGAGAGGCTTTGAAATAAATTTAAAAAGACCTTATACTGGGTCAGCAGACAGCAGCGTGTGTGTGTGTGTGTGTGTGTGTGTGTGTGTGTGTGTGTGTGTGTGTGTCCGTGCAAAGCCTAGGAGGTCTCTGAGATCATCGCTAGGGAGCTAGCTGTGTGACGAGATGAGGCGCTATCTGTCACCCAGGTCCAAAAGCTGCTGCCTGCTCTCTGAGGGTGAGGGTCCTGGAGTGTGGGGGATTGAAGTCTTCCAGAGTAGGCCCACTCCCTTCTGGAAGCTTTTCCCCTTTACCTCATCCTCAACAAGCAAGAGCTCTGTTCAAGTTTGAGGTTCCATCTCCCTTTGTCTAGATGAGTCTGAGCCAGAGTTGTTTTGGAGAGCCCCTGGACACTTCCTGTCTCCACTCCCCCAGCTTCACAGCCATACTTCCTCTTCACCTCTGTGGATAGCCTTGCTGTTTCCTTTCTACGGTGATGGGGGATGGGGACCTAAACATATTGTCACAGGATAAGGAGGCTGTGAATGCCCCATGACACTTCATACAGCTGAGCTCATGTCTCATGTGCACCTGACTATTGTCATTCTTCCTCACTGAGGACTGAGGGAGGAAGCAGATGCTGGCACACCCTACATGAATATCTCTGGGAGACACTTTGGAGGTCACTACTGTGGACTATTTATTTTTGGTACAGTTTTTTGAGACATGGAGCCCAGACTGGTCTTGAGCTCACTATACAGGAGAGGACAACCCTAAACTTGGTATCCTTCTGCCTCCGCTTCCTGATTACAGGTGTGGGCCACCACACCTGGCTTATGCTGTGGACTGTTTGAATGTCCACAGTGAACTGTTAGTTCCGGAACTGCAGTGACCGGAACACAGATTCTCTGCTGTGTTCATACTATTTTCTTTTCTGAGCCTGAATTTAAATTGGGGGAGAACAGGGGTCAGAAGTTGGTTGATGATTTGGGGAGCAGGAGAGGAGCAGACTATTCCTGCACGAGCTGATCCGAAGGCCCACAAAGGGGGGTATGCTGACATCACAGTGTCTTTTGAAACCGTTAGCCAAAAGTTTATCTTTTTAAAGATTTTGATCGATTCGCTTGACACCTATTTACTGAGCATCTAGAGTGTGCCAGCTGGAGACCTCCACCTCAGAACAAACTGACTTAGTTATGGTACAGCAACGGTCCTTTTGGAGACCAGATGCTGTGAAATGTCCCTTTGCAGTCTGGCTCACAATTTGTAACAGATCTGCCAGGTCACCATGGTGACCTCACGCCTTGCTGGCAGATTGCTATATAGTATTTTTTTTTGCATGCCATGCTGTGGACTGAATACAATTAAAAAGCTTGCTGTGTTGTCTCCTCAGTGGGAAGATTGGTCCCTTTGTACAATAATCAAAGACCCCTTCAAAGAATGAGTACCGCCCATCATGGAGCACTGCACGAGGTGCTTTCTGAGGCTTCACCTGAGAGATCTCCACCCTAGTGGTAGTGCCACTGAGCCCACTTTACAGATGAAGAAGCTGAAGGCACCCAACAGCCAAGAGGCTGAGCCAAGGTTTGCATTTGAGTCCATGTGAGGCAGGGAGGCCACCTGCATTAGACCAAGGGGCTCTGGTGTCCTTCCTTTGAAAGCAGGCATCATGTTTTCTAGCTCCTGGGCAGACATTGCTAGTCCAAAGGCAAGGACACACCTGTGGGCCAGCAGGGAGTGTCTACGTTAGCTCAATGGAAGGACGTCTTATCTGGAGGCACTTGAGAGCAGGCTGAATGATTTCAGGGGGTTGCTCCCAGTTTCGATAAACTTCAGGGTGAAGGGTGTCTCATGTGCAAGTGGCTTCTCCCACTCATCTCCTAGGCTATGGGAAGTTTTTCTTACCTCTCTTATCTATCTTCTCCCCCGAATCCCAGACTCCCCCAAAGTCTTTGCACTATGAGAGTCAAGGAGCCCATATACATGGCAGAGGCGGTTGTGAAGGGCATTTGGAACCTGGGGGAGAGGCAGTGACTTGGGGGAAATTCTGTCTGGGTCCTGACATTATTGCCTTGTGCTCTTTTGTAAGTGGAATTTCCTACCTGGACGCTTTGTACATATTTGTTACACTTTTAATAAAAAATCGATTGTGCACCTCCAGTGAAGACCTGTGCGTGTTCATTTCCTTTGGAAAGGTTGGTCCTTGGGAGCATGGGTGCACAGTGACAGGTGACTCCTGCTCTGCACAGGCAGCCCTCAGCCTGCCCAGGGGAGGCCACAGCAGTGGGGTGTGCTATGCAGGCACCCGAACAGCAGTGAGATGTGGGGCCTTCAGGGAGCACAGACTAAAGTGCCCTGAAGATATCTCTCAATTCAGTCAAGAACACCCTGGTGTATTTTTGTGGGTACTAAAGTCAGAGTGCGGTAGTCTCAGACAGCCTATGCCGCAGCCTCCTTTGGGATGTCCCTGAAGACTATCTCCCCAGAAGTCACTGTCCAGCATGGCTCCCTCTCTCCTCCACTCTTTCGTGTGTCTATGCTAGTGTGTAAGTGCGTACATGTGTCTATGTGAGGCCAGAGGTCAACAATCAGTGTCTTCATCTGTCCCTCTCCTCTTCATTTTTGGAAGCAGCATCTCGGACTGAATTTGGAGCTAGGCTGGCCGGCCCCAGGAATCCCTGTCTTCCCTGCCCCCACAGATTTGCTACCACACCCAGCTTTTTACATGGGTTTCTAGGGATCCAAACTCAACTTGTGTGGCAAGCATTCTACCTACAGAGGAACCTGTGCAGCCAATCCACTTCCTATTTCTTTCTCAGCTTCTCTAGGGAGAAGCATCTGCTGTATCTCCACAGGCACTGCATGCCTCAAAACAGGTCTCTCTGGCTTCCGGAGGCAGACTGACCCACGAGTATAAGTTGCATCCACAGAGAAGGTTTATTGGCAGAAGGTTCTCAAAGACACCGAAGACAGACACATGTGCCAAAGGAAAGCACCACAGACCTCAGGACTGCTGCCCGTTTTGTCCTTAGCGTCAGGACGCTCCCAATGCTCCACAGCTGTATGTCATTCCCTTTGGAAAATGCTGGCCCAGTCAAGCTCAGCCCAAAGCAGGCCTTTCTTCTTCCCACACACTTCTTGAAGATTTGTTTTAAATTATGTGTATGCATGTGCCCCTCCCCCCACATATACACTTCATGTATGTGTAGGTACCTGCGGAGGTCAGAAGAGAGCCCCCAATTCCCTGGAGCTGGAGTCAACAGTAGTGAGCCTCTTGATGTAGGTGCTGGGAATTGCACTTGGGCCTCAGAAGAGCAGCAAGTACTCTTAACTGCCCCGGCTTCTCTCCAGCCCTCCTATACTGTTATTCTCAGGTTCTTACACACAAACAAGACTCTGAGGACTTAGTGCAATTTGAGTCTGTGTCTCACAGCTACAGATCCTGATGCTCACATGCCGGTGCAGATGAAAGGTTCCTCTCCAGGGGACACTTTTCCATAGCCCAGTGTTTGGGAAACTCTGCCTTAGCTAGGACAGAAGCAGAGTCATCTAACCTGGAAGAAAGCCCCTAATGAGATGTCCCCCTCAAAGCGTGGAAAATGAAAAAGTAAGATCCTAGACTGTCTATCATCTCACTGTCGCTAGGGGATGCCCCCACCTGTGCATTCTTTATATGGCAGGTGGATAGTTTATATTTACACAATGTTAGAGAAGTAATGGGGTGGGTGGTAAGACCCCTGGAGAATTCGCTGTAACCCACACTGTTTACCTTTTCTCTCCCTTTCAAAATGGAGTCCCATGTAGCCACGGCTATCCTGGAACTTGCTTTGTAGCCAAGGAATGACTTTGAACTTCTGACCCTCCTGCCTCTACCTCCCAGTCTGGCATTACACACGTGCACAGCCATGCCTAGTTTATGTGGCACTGGGCACGGAATTTGGGGCTTGTCTCATGCTACGTAAGCACAGTACTCGTTGGGCTACACCTGTAGACCTGCTAGCTAGTTCAAACACAACATGCTAAGTTTTGTAACCCCACTGATGGCTACAGGGTATAGGGATGTCACATTGTCATGCAGAGCTTGGGGTCGGGTTTCCAAACCCCACTCCCAGTGGCTGCCTCTGCTCCTCCCCACCCTACACTTCTGTGAGTCTCTACCAGCTCCAATCCCTCCAAAATGCTGATAGATGTTTCCAGACAAAGTGATCTCTCTGATAAAAAAAAAACAGCTGCAGGCAGCCCTACTGCTCTTCCTAGGTACCCTTTGGGCCAGAGAGAACAGAGGAGCCCATCCTCCCTCTCTTCTTAGAACATCCAGACAGCAGGACTGTTTAACATCATGGCCATTGCCATAGTAACAGAGCTTGAAGGATGCTATGGCCTCCTGGAAAGGGTGTCTTGCTGGTACCAGGAAAAGCCAAGGAGAAAGGAAGAAATCCAGGTGAGGGGTTACCCAGGGGCATGAGTCCTGGACCTCCTGGGGGAGGGAGATGGCAGTGAGGCCCTCATTTCCCCCAGGGCATGAACGCTAATCTGCCCACTAGCCATGCACAGTTTTCTCAAAGTTGGCTGGTGCCAGGCTGTTGTGAGGATGTCAACAATGAGAAAACAGAGTTGGGAGAAGGCTTCCAGAGGCTTCTGTGTGGTCACCTGTGCTATCTCAACACAGGTTTCCAAGCAGAGTTTCCCAACGGAAGCAGCAGCTCTGTCCTGGGGACTGACATGTGAAGTGCACCTGCGAGCCTGCTCCCAGTGTTCCCTGCGGCCCCTCTCCAGCATTTGGTTAAAGATATAAAGCAGTCTTTTTAGAGGCTCTGGAAGGATTGTTGTTTCTCTGAGCTAATTACCTCACTAGAGAGAGGGAGGGGAAAATGAATTGACTGTTCCTGAGCCGTGTGCCATCTAGGACATGGATTGAACTGTTAGCTTCGAAGGCTCCCAGGAGAGGCAGCCATGTCCACCAGAGCTCTGCACAGGCCCGAGCTGTCAGCGAGGGATAGTTACAGAAGAGAATGAGGAAAGAATGACAGAGGCCCAGCAGCATGCACCCTGGACCCTTTTGAGATGGACTGTCCCTGGCAGAACCCAGGAAAAAAGGAATCAGGAAGGTCAAGTCTTTCCATGGCTCCCACTACTTAACCTTAGGAGCCAGCATTCACAGCCTGTGTGCTCAATGCAGGCTGCCTCTGCCATGCTGGACACTCGGGCCACTGATCCCTCAGCTACTGAGGGACGTGAGACCGGCCTCTGCACTCCTGACAAGCTAACTCTGCTGGCTTCTGTCCTGGAGGCTCATCAGCCTGTGCTAGTTGGGGACCACATCTAGCTTGGCACCTCAGTCTCCTCATGTGGGTGAGTGAAGCCTTGTTCCACATGGTAAACATTCTCCCCAGTGGCTCTCATTTGCAGACCTGGGTCACGTCCTGAGAGGCTGTACTCTTTCAGCTCATACCAGTCCGTAGCATCAAGTGCCAGCAGCAGGAAGCAGGTTAAATAAGGGGAGATTGAGGGGACGGACCACCTACCTGCAGCAAAGCTAAGCCTGGGTGAGGAGAGCTCCCCTTTCTGGTGGGATAGAATGCACACACTGTACCAGGGCGATGAGGAATGTGTTGGTGGGAAGACCCTGGGGCCATCAGGTAGAGGTGGTGGAAGGCAGGAGAAAGCCCTGGAGGTTGTTTCCCAGGAATCGTCAGGGCTGGGCTCAGTAGTGCTGGGCCCTCTGGCATCTCCAGACACTTGTGTTCAGCTCAGTACACCTGCAAGTGTGCAGATGTGGCCCCATCCTTCCAGCAGCGCAGGGTATCCACGGCAACTGAGCGGCAGAGCGGGCAGGTGCGCTCCCGGTCCAGCCACAGGCAGAGGCACTCCTCGCAGAACACGTGCTGTGGGGACAGTGGTAGGAATGAGTGTGATCCATGAGCTTGGGGACCGGGTCATCCATGCCCTCCAGGAGCTTGCGTTCCAGGAGGGGAGACAATAGGCCCCCACATGCCTAAAACAGTGGCTGGTGTTCTGGCTGGAAGGCAGAGGTGGGGGCTGGGGAAACATCCCTGGGAAAGCAGCACCTTCTGTGGGAGGGTGGAGTTGGCTGGGGATAAGGAGCACACCTGAACAGCATGTGTGCAAAGGTCCTGAGGCCAGGATGTGTGGCTGGGTTGGAGGGGCAGGGATGCCGAGGCAGACAGGTACACAGAGCAAATGAACATGAGGTCAGAGGGCTGATGGGAGCACAGACTGTGTGGACCCTGTGAGCCATGTGAGAACTTGGACAATTTTCTTTTTGGTCTCTTTCTCTAGTCTAGACCAGAACTCACTGGAAAAGCCAAAGCTGGCCTTGAACTATTGACCCTCCTGCCTGTAGCTCCTCAGTGCTGGGGTGACAGGTGTGTACCTATGCCGGGTTTATTCAGTACTGGAGACCGACACCAGCGCTTTGTACACGTCAGGCGAGAACTCTGCCAGCTGAGCTCATTTCCAGAAGACAGCTTGTAATTTTATAAATTTAAGACCCATTTGCTTGTTAGGTTGAGAACATGCTGGTCCACACAAGTCTCCACACAGGTCACACAAGTTGGGTGAGTGACAACCTCCTCGCAAACTCACTTTCTTCATCTGCAAAATGGGGGCAATAACCCTCTCCTAGCATGCTTAGCAGACATGAAAACGGCTTATACACAACAAACAGACACAGGGGTTTTCTCATTGGCTTCTGGATGGCACGTCGGATGTCTATGTCCATGAGAGCATAGCCTCAATTAGCTCTGTCACTGTGTCTGAGAAATGAGTGTGGGTCAGGACAGAGACTCATGGGGCACTAGGCTGAGGAAGACCCTGAGTTGGCCTCCTCATGGGGAGACCTGACAGAGTGCAGGCCAAGTACAGGAATTCAAGGAACCAGGTCTGCCTAGAGCCCTAGCTGATGTGTTCACGAGCCTTAGCCTGCTTCTGTCCACCTCTGCAGAGGGAAGAGGCATATGGAGGACAAGATGGATCAGCACCTACCCCCTCAGCTACCCTACCTACCCTTACCACACCACGGTGGACCACCCTGAGGCTGGCTGGTGAGATCATCACACTCTTCATGGGAGTCTTGTTTTTGACCAGTGTGAGTGCCTAGCCCAGGGCCTTCTGCCTGCCCAGTCCTCCTTTCCCTCCTCCTCTCCTTTCTCCTCTTCTCCTTTCTCCTCCTCTTCCTCTCCC
>JAQHUG010000208.1:3004485-3035935 GCA_028555095.1 Dicrostonyx torquatus
CCAGACCCCATTACAGATGGTTGTGAGCCACCATGTGGTTGCTGGGAATTGAACTCAGGACCTTTGGAAGAGCAGGCAATGCTCTTAACCTCTGAGCCATCTCTCCAGCCCCCCAAAGGAGTCCTTTAGAAGTCCAGGTTTGTGCTGAGCATGTCTGTTTCCTGAGTTTCTGTGTCTTGGTGGGCACACACCATGAGCACATGGAAAGGCTACATGGACCAGCACGGGAACAGAGCTGTAGCCTCTATAGATACTCACTACCTGATGATCTCATATCTACAAACTGTTTCTTGGGCATTACCTCAAGAGAGGTACTACCTCAAGGGGGGCACTGAGGGCAGAGGAAGTGATGTGTTGAGATTCACCCTGTAACCCTTTGAAAGGTTACATCCTACCCATCCATCCATCCATCCTTCCATCCGTCTATCCATCCATCCATCCATCCATCCATCCATCCATCCATCCATCCATCCGTCTATCCATTCATCCATCTATCTACCCACCTACCAACCCATTCACACCCATTCACTCATCTTCATCCACCCATCCATATCCACCCACCCATAATCATCTACCCATCTACCTATATGTCTCCATCCATCCATCCATCCATCAATATCCACCCACCCACCCACCCACCCATCCCATCTATCCACCCACACAATACTCGCTGTGTCAGTACTATGTCTCTGCAAATACAAGACAGTAATAACTTCTACTCTCAAGGTCCTTACAGTCTGGCCAAGGGAAGACAGACCTTACACAATCATTAACTCCATAAATGATCATGCTAACAACTGGGAAGGGATCTGTGGTAAAAGTCCACAGTGTATGAGACCATGGTGTATAAGAGCATAGTGTATAACAACACACTATATAAGACACAGTGTGTAAGACCACAGTAGCCAGGAACATGGCTAGTCTGGGGACGTACAAATGGAAAACCTTTCTTAAGTGACATCTGAGCTCACTCATTCATTCGTTCGTTCGTTCGTTCATTCATGACAGAAAGGCACTTTCATCCGCGTGGGTCTCCTCTGCCCTTGCGGGCCCAGCACACAGCAGACGAGAAAGGTGGAGATGTGAACTCAGTCAGCCACTGTATGTGGCTGCCACTCCTAGACCTAAGACAATAGTGTCTTGTTCACCCCCTCCCAAGAATTCCTCATCCACCTTTGGGAAGATGTGGTACCAGGAGAATGGCAGAGACAGACATATTGAGGCATGGAGAAGCTGCCAGGAGAATGACTTTCACCTCACCATCATGTTCAGATAATCCTCGTCACGGAGAAGGAAATACAGATGGCTCCGAAGCATGAGCAGAGATGCCCAGCCACACTCATAATTAGGGAAATGCAAATGAAAGAGGAGCTGAGACAGCACTGTCACCTGTCAGTCTGGCAAAGCAAGGAGTTTGGTGACGCTGTGTGCAAGCGAGGGTAGGAGCAAGGGGCTGGCCACACTCCATATGAAGAACAGGCACATCACATAGTCGCTCCAAAGGGGGCAATTTAGCAAGATCCGCCAAAATGGAGGACCCTCTGGCCCCGGTAATTATACCACTAGGAATTCATGCTACCAAGAGCATGTCCACATCCGAGACAGAATGCCTGCTGGGAACAGATACCTTGTGCTGAACCCCGATCACAGGCCATGTGGGGCTTCAGAGGCTCTACCTGAGTGAACTCATTTAATCAACACCATGGGCTCAGGTGGGCATGATCAATCTATTTCATTCACCTCTGCAGCAACATAAGATCGTAGGAGTCAGGGGCCTCAATAAGGAAATAGCTAAACAAATGGTGGTCTATCCCCAGAATGTCAAATCTGCGGCTGGAACACAGAATAAGGACTGATCGCTAAGCGCTGGTCACAGGTTACAAAGGCGCAGAGCAACACACAGCTTGGGGAAACTGTGCCACAAGTTCAGTTTGTCTGTCTGTCTGTTTGTTTTTGGAGACAGGGTTTCTCAGTAGCCATGGAGCCTGTCCTGGAACTCCCTTTATAGACTAGGCTGACCTCGAACTCACATTGAGCCACCTGCCTGTGCCTCCCAAGTGCTGGGATTAAAGGCGTGCGCCACCACCGCCCGGCCAGTTCAGTTTGTTTTAAAAGATGTTTATGGGTGTGTATGTTAACATAAACACATGCTATGTTTGACAAGGCTGTGAATTCTATAAAATATGTGTAGCAAGAAATAAAGGAAGCTGGCCATCGAGTTGCTTGTGAGGACAGGCACAGGACAAGAGCTGAGGATGAGGGCACACGGCCTCTCACTAGTCTTTGCATTTGTTTGTTTGGTGTGTGTGTGTCCGGGGCATGTATGGGAGTCAGAGGAGAATGCACGGGTTCCGAGGACGGAACTCAGGCCATCAGGCTGCGCAGCAAGCGCCGTCACCAGCTGAGATACCCGCCTTGCTGCCTCCATCTTGGTGTATCTTGTAAAACATTTTTTTTTCTTAAACAACAAAACAAAGCAGAACCTTTTGTTCTGGAAGAAGTTTAAAGTCATGAAAAAGTTCAATGATGGTCCTCATCCAGTTTAAAGTCATGAAAAAGTTCAATGTGGTCCTCATCCAGTTTAAAGTCATGAAAAAGTTCAATGTGGTCCTCTCCAGTTTAAAGTCATGAAAAAGTTCAATGTGGTCCTCATCCAGTTTAAAGTCAAGAAAAAGTTCAATGATGGTCCTCATCCAGTTTAAAGTCATGAAAAAGTTCAATGATGGTCCTCATCCAGTTTCCCCTTCCATTATTCATGACCAGGAAGGGGATTTGTCAAAGAACTGGGCTGACACATGACTACTGATGGATTCTAGGCTCGATTTAAATTTAATCAAAACACAGCAGTTTTATTCTCCTCTGCCCCAGGATCCAAACACAGTTACAAATGGTATTTAGTTGTCATGTCTCCTTTCTGAATTTTGACTCAGGTAAACTAAATGTCTTCTTGTTGTTGTTGTTTTAATAGGGACTTGCCTTGGAGCTTGGACTGGCCTTGAACTTCTGGACAGAGATTCTTTTGCCTCTGCCTCTCAAGTGCTGGGATTAAAGATGTAAAACACTACAACTGGATACACTATCAATTAAACAAAATAACATTAAGGGGATGAGGTTGTAGCCCAGTTAGCAGACTGCCCGCCCAGCACACACGAGGCTCTGGGCATGGCAGTGCGTACCTACAATCCCAGCATTTGAGAGGCAGAGGCAGAAGGATCAGGTTCAGTCATCCTTGGCTCCATAGTAAGTTTGAGACTAAGAGACTAGTTTGAGCTACATGAGACCCAGTCTTACAGGAAAAAAAGACAAAAAAAAAAAAGACAGAACATTAAAATTGCACTCAGAGAGTAACTCCTATGAAGTCTCTCAGGCAGCAATAACAAATTCCTTCTTGCTAATGCTAAAAGAGGACCCTACCTCCTATCCCATCTTCTGAGGGTGTTAGGGGGACCATCTGCCTTTCTTCTCATTCCTTCTGGAACCAGGCTTCTGCAAAAAGCCTCCTCAGACTGGAGCATGTCACTCTCTGCCCTGGTCCCCGGGGACTCTGCATGAATCTCTCTTACACAGCTCTTATCACTGCCTGCCTTGTTTCATAGTTATTTATGACTATATATCTGCATCCCTGAGGAGACCGAGAGCTTCCAGAGGAGGGACAGCCTCTGTGCATCCCCTGCCTCACTTCTCAACTATGACAAGTTGTTCTGACCCAGCTCACAATCGCTGAATTGACACGTGACCCCTAATGTCAGGAAGAGGGGAAGGGGCACATTAGGGAGTCAAAGCACTTACCACCATGGCTTAGGGACCCCCATAGTAATGGAAACAAAGGATAATGATAACTACGCAGAAAATAACCAAGACAATGCTGGAAACTGCTGCTCTTCAGCCATTCAGGTTTAGCACTGCACAGATGACCTCATTTAAATGCAGCCAGAGCTGATGCAACAGGCAGTATTCGACTTTCTTTCTTTCTTTTTTTTTTTTTTTTTTTTTTTTGGTTTGTTGAGACACAGTTTCTCTGTGTAACAGTCCTAGTTGTCCTGAAACTAGCTCTTGTAGACCAGGCTGGACTCAAACTCAGAGATCTGCTCACCTCTGCCTCCCAAGTGCTGGGATTAAAGGTGTGTATTACCACCACCGGACAGTATTAGACTTATTGTAACTGTGGTCAGACACATATGCAGTAGGCAGTATCATGATCATTTTATACTTGTCATGGGGAGATGGATCCCCCCCTCCCCTGCCCCAGGGATCAAAAACACATATGCAATCTCAGTGCTGGGAGGTGGAAGCAGGAGAATCCTCTGTTCAAAGATTCCTGAGCTACATGGTGAGTCCCTGTCTCAAAATAACAAAAAGCACAGAAGGCTGCTGGGCTGGAAGTGCCCAGTGGTACAAGGCACACAGTGCTAGCCAGTCCCGAGTTAGATCCACAGCATGGACACTTTTAAAGAATTGATGTGGCTGGAATTCGCACTCGTGATGGTCTACTTTCACACACCAAGATGAACATTTATCAATGACACCAAGGCTCAGAGAGCAAAGCAGCCTGCCGTTGGCTACCCAGCCAATACAGGGCTGGGGTGGGATTCAAACCCTGGTCTAAACGCCTCTGGTCTTGACAGGTTGCCCCCACAGACCACACTAGAGCCCTGAGATGGGCTCCCAGGATGGGCATTTTGTGGAGCGGAGTCTCAATGGACACTGCCACTCACCTGGCACAGGAGAATCATAGGGTCTCGGAACTCAGCCTGGCAGATGGCGCAGATAGCGCCTGCTTCTGTGCACTGCTGCCCCGTGGCTCGGACCCCATAATTCTGTGTGAGGAAGAGGGGGGAGACAGACAGCATAAGCCCTCAGAGGCAGTACCCATGGAATGCTGCTGCAGGCTGCAGCATCGGGTTCCCAGAACCAGGGGCTCACTCACCTGTGAGGTGCAAAGGAGCTTCAGCGCTTTCCTGACTCCACCCACACGACCACAGATGTCGAAAGACTGAAAGCAAAGGAGAGTGAAGGCTGAGTATCTTCTCCTGGAAGCCCCCACCTTTGCCTTTGATCATTTTCAGGAAACTTCTTCCCTTTTCTATCAGTGTTGCCGACTTCTGTCTTGACGGTATCAACAGTCCCCTCTGTTACCCTGATCAGATAAATAGCATATAAACTGTCTTTCCCATTGCCAAGCCCAGGGCAGGCACTACTAATCAATTACAGCACTTTCCCAGCACTAGAGCCAGCCACTGGTAGCTGATCACAGTGAGCAAGATAAAGCCCCAAGCCTGATTATGCATGAATTGCCTGACTGGTCCTACTGAAAGGAAGCAGAGTGAATGCATTCATTGTCCCTAGACCCTTTAAAGACAGAAACAGAGAAGGAAGAGAGAAGGGAGGAGTCGGTTGGATAGTTTAGTGAGTAGAGGCACTTGCCATCAAGCCTTACTTCCCGAGTGGACCCCTAGAACCCACATGGGAGAAGAAGTTGTCCTCTGACCTCTATATGTATACTGTAGCATGTGTATGCCTCATCTGTAATGCTAAATAAGTTCATTAAAAACAGTATTGGTATATGCTATGATGCTATGATGCAGGTGAATCTCAAAACCATATGGTAAATCAAGCAAGCCACATCCAAAAGGTCGCTGCAACCCCCCACTCCCCACTGATATGTAACACCCAACACCAGCACATAATGTAGGCACAGGACATAGATTAGTGGCTGCCAGGTTCTGGGAAGTGGGAGGAACGGAAAAATGGCTGCTACCCAGGAAGGCTTGGTACTAGGTTTCTTTGTGGAATGAGGGCAGGTCTTGGAAACACAGAGGAGGTGGCTGCAGCACACAATGACAGCAAATGACATAAGGTTAGCAGGAAGGCAGGCCTGGTGATGCAGGCTTGTAATCCTTCCTAGCTTCTCCAGAGGCTGAGGCAGGAGGATTGGGAGTTCAAGGGTGGCTTGGGGGCTTGGTGAGAACCTGTGTCGGTGTTTTAAAGGGGCACAGCATAATGGCAGAGTGCCCACCTACCATGAGCAAAGTCAGGGGTTCAGGTCCCAGCATGAGAGGAAGAAGGAAGAGATAGATTGACTGACAGCTAATTCTATGCTATATAAAATGTATTTTGATTTGAAAACCAGAAGACATTAGTGGTTGGCCCTCGCTTCTCAGTTGTCCCTCAAGTCAGTCCCAGCATGCCCTGGGCCAGCTCACCTTGCACAGACTGTAGAGAATGATCAGGACCCCTCCCAGGAAGTAGCTGTTGGAGGAGTCGTCCCCCATGATGTATTTGTACCACAGCTGGATGGGAACAAGTGATCTGAACAGCTGGCTCAGCTCCTCGATGACCAGATAAAACTTACCCTGCAGTCACAGAAAAAGCATCAATTAGTGTTAGCAGCCAAGACCCAGAGGACAGAGCTGGGGCCCAGGCATGGCCATAATGACAGTCCAGGTCACGGGCAGGCCATTAATCAGCTTTGGAAAGCACTCAAGATGGCTCTAATGGGGACCGATGGATGTGGCCAGGGAGACATGGCTCCTGCCTGAAATCCTTGTCCACCGCCCACTGCCCACTGTTCACCAGATCAAAGTGCCAGGATCAGGTGTCAGGGATGGAGAAACAGAACACTTTGGACACAGGGTGGGTGTGATCACTGTCTGACTGGGTACAGTATGGAGGGTGGAGGACAGTCGCTGGCTCCTCCACGCTACCACAGAGAGCCAACTCTGGTACCGTAGGGTGGGAGCAATGAAGCCTGGCTCGGGCAGGCACCCACTTCTGCACTTCTACCTCTTGTGGCCTCCAAAGTGGCCAGATGTTACTTTGTGAAAGATCTCGACATGGGACCTCACTCTTTCTGGGTTGACTCTCATACTGACAAGCCCCAGAATGAGATTCCCATTTTTTACCCCATGGACTTCCTCTGAGAAATAAAAATGAGCAGGAAGAGGGACCTAGCTCAGTGCCAGGCCACAGGGTTAGGGGTCCTTCTTCCCTTTGGCCTTGAACAAGCTAGGAGAGGGACAGAAGTGAATCCCCTCTTCACAGAATCTAATGAACGTGAACACTAGCTTAATGGGGGGAACCCTTGGCACCCCTCCAAGGAGGTTCCCTGAGAGAAATGGACATGGGCCCACTTGTAGGAAATGTTCTTGGCTGCTGTAATCACAAGATCCACTAGCTAAAACCTGCCCAAATGTATCACCCATAGCTGAACACATAACACAAATTCAGGCAATATTTATAAAGAAGGAGACTGCTTGGCTATTGAAACTAACAATAACAGATGACTGGCATGTCTACCACCATGGCTAAATTTCAACAAGCATTATGGTATTTCAAAGATGGTTATAAAAGACTCCATACTGGGCTGGACAAAGCGTTTGGCAAACAAACGTGAGGACTGGAGTTCAGATCCCTACCACCCGCATTAAAGGCAGACAGGCGAGGCAGCCCACTATAATCTCAGAGTCTGGGAATCAGGGACAAAGGATCCCAGGGAAAGCTGGCTAACAAGAGTAGTTGGATCAGTGAGTTCTAGGTTTCGTGAGAAATTCTGCCTCAGTACAACAAAGTAGAGAGTTACTGAGGAAGACACTCGATATCAATTTGGAGCCACCACATACACACAGAAGACATATATACACACATGGATGTCTCTGTCTCTGTCTCTCTGTCTCTCTCTCTCTTACACACACACACACACACACAAAGACTCTACATGATAATTCTTGTTTATATAGTCTCAGAATAGGTAACATTAAGCTATGGTGATAAAACCAGAACCCTGACTGTCCAGGGTGAGGATGGGACTCTAAGGGGACACCAGGGAATTATGGGAGATAGCAGAAGGTTCTTCATTGATAGTGAAGATGTGTGGTCACATGTACTTTATAATATGGAAATCACACTTGAATAAGACTGAGTCACACACATATGCATGAGCCAATAGTCTTTCTTCAGTCTCCACAGACTGAAAAACGTGAGCGAGCTCAGTAGCTGTAACCCTTCTAACAAAACCACCAGGGCTCCGCACAAAGATGTGCCAAGAAGGAGTGTCACCAGGATGACCTCTGTAACAGCAGAAAGGTCACAAAGGAAATACACAAGCGGTGGGGTCTGATTGCCGAAGCTCTATGGTGGAAAGCCACACAACTATGACAGATTATCCCATGAAACAGCAACTCTGTGGTTAACCACACACCCTATTACCCAAGAAACCAAGGTC
The DNA here is from genome assembly GCA_028555095.1 of Dicrostonyx torquatus. Lineage (NCBI taxonomy): Eukaryota > Metazoa > Chordata > Mammalia > Rodentia > Cricetidae > Dicrostonyx > Dicrostonyx torquatus. The sequence continues at coordinate 3,012,707 of JAQHUG010000208.1, forward strand.
AGCACCCCCAGTAATAAGTCACCCTAACACCATGAACCTTAGGATATGACACGCTGGGAAGGACAGTGTCACTTCTGTGGTCCCCAACGAAACCATCAGAAAAAAAATAGCTGAATTTAAATAATTGAACCTACAGAATAACCATCCAGAGCTTTTGAAAACACAGCTCAAGGACGGCGTGACAGCAGGAGGCTAAGGAGAGAGAGTAAACTCGGGCCGTATGTAAGGCTCAATTCTTTAGAAAGTGGTCATATGTTTTTTAATTAGTGTATGAGTGTGTGTGTCAGCCACAGCCCGTGCGGAAGACAACTTGCAGGAGTCAGTACGCCCAACCATGTGGGCTCCAGGGGTCAAACCCAGGCTGTCAATCTTGGCAGCAAGCACTTTTACCAGATAAGTTATCTCCTCACCCAAAGGGAGATTTTCTATCCAATTCCTTGCGCCGATCATGGAACTCAGGCACAAGGCACCCAGGAGGAGAGCCCTTGAAGCAGATGTACATAAGGACCAAGAATGATCATCCAGTCATCTGCTCCCCTTTATCCTCAGGACTGTTTGGCTGAGTCCCTGTGTGTGTGTGGCGTCACTGTTTTCTGAAGAGGCCTTCCTTTCCCTTCAATACTCCTTCCATATGGCCCAGAAATATCCGCTGGGGGCAAATCTAGTTCCTGGATCTCTACATAAAGTAGAGAGTTACTGAGGAAGACACTTGACACCAACCTGTGGAACGTGGGGGACCACTGCCATGTGGCAATGCTGCACAGCCATGGATGACAAGGAAGGCTCCTGTCTGTATCCCACAGCAGGTCCCACACTCTGCAGAATCCCACTACTGTCCTTGTTTCCCAGACTCAGCTGTCCCATGCTTCCCTGATACTTCCCAATTGTCAAACGTATATTAGTAACTTGTCTCATTGCTTAGACCAAAACATCCTGGCAGAAACAGCTAGAAATAAGAATTATTTTGGTGTCAGAGGGCTCAGCGCATGGGCACTTGGCTTGTGTTTCTAGGTCTACTGAGAGGACCAATACCATGGTGATTAGAGTGTGATGGAGTTGCTTCTTCATGGTGGACAGTAAACAGAAAAAGGTGCCAGAGCGAGATATATCCTCCAGGATGTGACCCAGTGACCTATTTCCCCAGATAGGCCACACCCATACTTTTCACCACGTCCCAATAATGCCACACAATTTTGTGTCCATGAAGAAATCTATCCATCCACCCACTCACCCACCCATCCATCCATCCATTCACCCACCCACCCATCCCCATCCATCCAAACATCCATCCATCCATCCATCCACCCATCATGTAGGCCCCTCAGATCTGTCTCTGGAGACATCCTTAAAGACAAGCCTGGAGGTGTGCCTCAGTCAGACTCAGATTACGTGTGTGTGTGCATCCATGGGCACATGTGCACACAGGTTTTTGTACATGTGTGGAGGCCAGAGACTGAAGCTGAGTGGGTGTCTTCCTCAATCATGTCCACCTTATTTTCGGAGGCAAGTTCTCTCACTGAATCTGGGTTTCGCCTGCTACGCTGGCTCACCACCTTCTTGTCGCCACCATTAGCCCATGTTGGAATTATGACTGCACTGACTGCCCTGACCAATTTATTTATTTGAATGTGGATCTGGAGAAGGAATGCAAATCCTCATGCATTCATGGCAGGCAGTTTAGCAATGGAGCTGCTTCCAAAGCCCCAGCTCATAGTTCTTAATCCAGTCTGGGTGATAATCTGCTCTAGCATGTCCCAAATCTACCTCTAGTCTCCCAACTTCTAATAGTAACCTGCTTTTCCACTTGTTCCTGAATTCAGCTTTCCTCAGAAAACTCTCCTCTTTTCCCTCCCATGTATCCCACCATCCCACAAACCTCCTTTCCCTTTTTAGAAAAATGTGTATATGTGGTATATGTAGAGCTGCATGTGTGTTCATGTGGATTCATATAGAAGACAGAGGTTGACATCATGTGTCTTGTACAGTCTTTCCTCTCTTCATTACTGAGGCAGGGTCTCTTGCTGAACCCAGAGCTTGTCCAGCCAGTCAGTGTGCCCTTGACATCACCTGTCCCCATCCCTCAAGTGCTGAGGTTAATGGGCTCCAAGCCCACCTGGCTTCTGGGGTGTGGCTAGCTGGGGATCTGAACTCAGGCACTCATGCTTGTATGCCAACTATTTGTCCATTGAGCCATCTCTCCAGATCCCTTTATCACTTATTTTTCCTTTCCATGCATCAATCCACCCACGTTTCTTTTCTTTATATCCTTTCCCCTCCTCTCTTTCTTTATAGCATTTTTCCCAACCTCAGCCCCCTTGCTCTCCCACTGGACTCTAACCCCCGTCAGAGGAGATCCTTGGGCATCCATCCTGCATCTTCAACTCAGGGTATATTCTTGCACACAGCGGGACAGCGGGACAGGGGTCTCTAAGGCTGAAAGTTCCACCCTCGCTACTCCTGGCACCTTCTTCGAGTTTGCTGACAGCAAAGTGGAATGGGAACATGGAAAATAATTCCACTTCATCAGCAAGCTCTTGTGTCACAGAAAGTGAAATCAAGGGGGAGAGCGTCTAGCGGCACCATCTTAAAAGTAGCAATTAGCTGCCGGGTTGGGTGGCCACCGGGAGCTGTGCACATCCAGGGAGAGCATCCTCCCTAATTAAGCAGTTTCCTAATTCCAGGCTTCTCAAGCTTGTTACTTCTGACGACCACCGAACAGAAGGCGGGTTTCTATGGCACGTCCAACAATGAGAGGGACGATGGGTGCCCGCACCTCTTCTTCCTGTCTCCAGGAAAGAGGCATATGGAGATTGCCTGAATACTTGTGGAGCAAGGGGTGGGGTGGTGAGAGGGGTGGTTCTGGACTTGGATTGTGACAGGGGCGGTACCAGGCGAGCTATAGTCTGCCTTCCTGCTGTCAGGATGGATCAGGACAGCAAAAGCAAGGAAACAACAAAGGCTTGGAGACGACCTGGGGCTGATGGGGAAGCTAGGACACTGAGACGACTGGGGCTGATGGGGAGGCTAGGACACTGAGACGACCTGGGACTGATGGAGAGGCTGGGACACTGAGACGACTGGGGCTGATGGGGAGGCTAGGACACTGAGACGACCTGGGACTGATGGAGAGGCTGGGACACTGAGATGACCTGGGGCTGATGGAGAGTCTGGGACACTGAGACAACTGGGGCTGATGGGGAGGCTAGGACACTGAGACGACCTGGGGCTGATGGAGAGGCTGGGACACTGAGACGACTGGGGCTGATGGGGAGGCTAGGACACTGAGACGACCTGGGACTGATGGGGAGGCTGGGACACTGAGACGACTGGGGCTGATGGGGAGGCTAGGACACTGAGACGACCTGGGACTGATGGAGAGGCTGGGACACTGAGATGACCTGGGGCTGATGGAGAGTCTGGGACACTGAGACAACTGGGGCTGATGGGGAGGCTAGGACACTGAGGCGACCTGGGACTGATGGGGAGGCTGGGAGACTGAGGAAGGAGATGAACAGAGCAGCTGATCTGAGAAGTGGGGAGGGCAGAGGGGAGGCGCCATCCAAGACATCAGTATGGACACAGAACAGAGAGTGGGGCTGATGGGGAGGCTGGGAGACTGAGGAAGGAGATGAACAGAGCAGCTGATCTGAGAAGTGGGGAGGGCAGAGGGGAGGCGCCATCCAAGACATCAGTATGGACACAGAACAGAGAGGAAGGGTTGGTTATTCACGGATCCCTAGGAGTAATGAATATTGATGAAGAGTATTCCTCTATGAGGTAGGGCAGGACACTCAGAGCTGAAGGTAGGAGACTTGCCATGGTTAGGTCTGCCATCCACTAAACTGGGTGACTTTGGACAACAATACAACTTCTCTGAGCTTCAGTTCCTTCCTCTAAATACAAAGATATACATATTTACACACATACACACACTTACCTACCTACACTTACACACAATGTTCACTAGCATACCCCTGACACTCACACAGATATTTACAACACACATACATACATGTACACATTCACACACACACTCACAACTGCATGCATGGCGTTCTGGCAAACCCGGTCCCTGGGGGTAAACGGTCCCTTATTTGTGTGTTTGCCAATTTCTGTGGTATAAATATTCCCATAAGGTCCACTGCAAATATCCTGAAAGTTCAACCTTCCACTCTCAGGATCCCAGGTAATCTGGATCCACCACACCACAAATACCATGCAGATCCAAGGGAATAAAAGGTCTAAAATACAGGCTCACAGCAAGAGTGCAGGTCACGGCGACAGCCAATGCTCAGCCTCATGCTAACCCTGGCCTGGGAGTGTGACATACGGTGCCACATTGGAAAGAAGTACAGGCTAGTGGAGGTTTAAAGGAAATAAGGGGTGAGGGGCTCAGTGGTACAGAGTGAGCTTCACATATGAAACTCTGGGGCCCGGGTATCCCCAACATCACAGAGTGGGAAGAAGGAAGTGGGTGTGAGGGAGCCGGGAGGGGGAAGAGAAAAGAAGGCAAGCAGGTTAGAACTGAGGCGGAGAGATGTCTGGACTGTCCAAGCCCAGACCAGTAGAGATGAGGCAGTTTTCTCTTCCCTGCTCTTGCTGTCTGTGAGACTGGCTAGGGGAGGGAGCAAGAGAACAGGCTGTGTGTGGAGATTGAGGACCTGGACCCTGGGCCAGTCACTTCTGTTTCTTCAGCTGAGATAGCAGATTTAAGAGACAAAGCCCCAGAGGACATCATATGGCAGAGAGATGAACTGTCCCCAGCACACCTCAAATGAAGCTGGGATCACAGAACAGAGATGGTTAAATGATTGCAATTTCAAGCCAAGGACAAAAAGGAAGAAGAGAAGGGGCAGGAAGAGGAAAACTAGGAGGCGGCGGCAGCAGCATTCAGGTAAGGGTGTCTGGCTGCCTCTGGACTGCACTACATCTCTTCAAACTCATGCACCAAAGCCCTAATCCCCATCCGTCAGTATCCAGGGGAAGATTCCAGAATTCTCCAAACAAAACCTGGTCAAATCTGCGACCTCAAGTCTCTCATATAAAGCAGTAGACTATCTGCATAGATGCCACATCCTATAGCCTGCAGTGGCTTCTAATGTGGATACAATGTAAATACTATGTAAATCGACTCTGTTGCTTAGGAAACTGTAACAAAAAGTCTGCCCACTTCAGGATAGCAGCAACTCCCCCTCCCCCAAGTTATGTGGCGCCACAGTGGGTTTAAATGGCCAATGTGGAACCTGGAGACATAGCCAGCTGCATTGAGACACAAGACTCCTGGGAGGTGATGTGGATGTGAGGGTGGCACCATGGGCTGGAGAGGTGGCTCAGCAGTTAAAAGTGCTTGTTGCTCTTGCAGAGAGGTCTGGGGCTTGGTTCCTAGCACCCACATCAGGAGGCTCACAACCACCTGTACTCCAGCTCCAGAGTACCTGACATGCTTTTCTGGGTACCCATATACACTCAAGCAAACACATATATAAAAATAATAGACCTTTTTTTTAAAAAAAAAAAAGTTGCTAGGTTCAGCTCTGTAATTTCAACCTCATCCTCTTGAGGTTTGTGGGGGCTGAGACAGGGGACTGCCCTATATAGAGAAAAGAAGGATGATCAAAAGCCAAATGAGGGGTCTCAATGGGAACAGAATCATTCAGGAATTTGATCATGGGTTCTGAAGCCTTTAACACTGTGAGAAATCAGCCTCCATTGAAGCCATCCAGTTTCAGGTTGGTTGCCATAGCAACCTAAACAGATGACTGGGGCTGGCCAGAGTGGACCTGTGACTCAAACTTAGGTCTCTGTGTGTTCCTATTGGCTGGACTCAAATCCTAACACTGCCCTTTCCCGGCTGGACACCTTTAGTGAAGTATGTCCCCTCTCTGTGACCAAACCCCTCCCATGCACTTGTTACCCCTGGCTCTCATGACCAACATTCAACTCACTTAGAGATCCTGTTGCATAGAGCTCCCCCAATTGCTCTATGCTGTAAATTCCTCACATGGCACCCAAAACTGCGCCAGACGCTGCTCAGATCAGGGTCTCCTGCCGCACTCCAAGAGGTGTAGGAAGCACTTATCATGTCTCCCATTTGCACCACCTGCCTCCATCCCTGTGAGTCAGGCACAGTTGAACCCCGGGCCTTTGCACTGGCTCCCCCTACCTGCCCAGAGCACCTGTTGCCTGCCAGGTTGGCTCCCTCGCTTTCTGCTGTTTGGCAGAGAGCCTGGGTGATGCTGTGGTTCAAACAGCTAGCCAGAATCCTATGGCCCCAGTCGTCAGAACCCTGCTGCTGAAGATGCTACCAATAGGGATTTCTGCCCGTAAGGAGTTTTTACAGAAAATGACTCTGAGAGCTTGTTTGGAGAGTCTAACAGGAGAGACAGCTACTCGCAGGCCTTTGACCAAAGACCAGTCCTCAGTTCAGAGAAGAGTGTCCTTGTCTGCTGATCGAGGGCACAGCTTTGCGAGGGACACACAAGGAGTGGTGAGGGGAAGATGGAACACCTACCTACCCAGCCAGCTCGTTCCTATCACCCCTGCTGGTCAATGGGGTGACAGAAGTCACAGCCAGACCATCCTTGCATTCAAAAACGACTTTGAAATGAAACCTCCAAAGCTAAGTGAAGGTTTAGTGGCTACTGATGAGCTGGACACAAACTTATCATGAAAAGGACACAGTGAAGAAAGAAGCAGGAGTGTGGTGTAGATGGGAGTCACCTGGGATGACTCCTGGTACCTGAGCAGGTTCAAGGCAAAGGTGTGGACTTACGGTCCTACACCCTGGGTTAGAATTCTAACGCTCTCTTGTTGAGGCAAATATCAACCATGGCAGCTGCTGACATTGGTAACACAGGGCCAATGGAGGCAGGGAGCTAGGGCCTGAGAGGTGAAGGGGCCATCTTGATACACGGAAGGACTTAACAAGGGTCAGCTGTGGCTCTATGGGCAGTCTGCCAAGTACAAAATGCCCTGTGGCAAACGCACCATGCCTTCTCGATTAGGGCACAAGGGTGGGAAAGAAACAGCGTTCCTGCATCTACACCAGCAGCATAAGCTCAATGTGAAATGTGTACAACTCTGAGTCCAAGAGCCAAGGGAACATCCTTCACTGTTCTGGTACCCTGAGTGAATTGTTGTCTCTCTCTGCACCTCAGTGCCCTGCTGTGTATGCTGGGGGTATCAACTCAGGTCTGACCTTCTGAGTCTTTAGTCACTGTTAATTCAAGTACTGGGATCACAAGGGTCAGAAAACTAGCAAAGTAACTTAAGAAATAAAGAACTATCTCAAAACCCTGGGGACAAGCTAGCTGGAGTTCCAGGTACAGGTGGATCTAGGAGCTCAAACGTGGAATCAAGACTCTGCCACTGTGGTTCCTCATTCACACCCGCATTTATCAGCGGTGGCTGCCTGTGCTCCTGTTTGTCTTAGCCCTGGCAAGGCTATGTGCTGGTCACCACCTACACACTGCATCAGAGGCAGGCACCACTGACGGTCTCATTGTACAGAATAGGTAACAGAGGCAGAGTGAGTACTAGGGGATCCTGCTCAAATGCTCTGCAAGTCACACACCTCAAAATGCTGACCCTAGCAGATCTATTAAGAGAACGGAAGCTAGTAGACAACAGTTTTGACAGCTTTAGTCCCCAGAGAAAGGACAGATTTTGTGCTTTTTCCCGAGCCCAGGTGCCAAAGTAAGTAGCAAGTGTTAGGGTCCCGTTAGTGTCAAGCCTTCCTCTGGGAATGGAGAGCTGAGTCTACACTCAGCCACCCGCTTCTCTGAATGGCCACTGTGGGAAGGGCCCCATGGCAGACAATTCTTTCAAAACTGCAGTGGCTCAGGTGGGTTTCCCTGGTGTGCCTAGGGTCCAGCAAAGGTAGGTAGACAGCACCACTGCCTGAGCCCACAGCCTGGCTGCACCCCAAAGCCTCCTTTAGTGTGTGTGTGGCGGGAATAAACAGACAAATGTTGCGGCCTCGAGGAGAGAGGGCTTCCTCGGCTCCAGCCCAAACGCCTTTTCTTCCAAGCTGATATATAAAGGCTTCTGAGCTGAAAACAAAGGCTTGCTTTTCTTAGGAAAGTGACTTGCCAGGTTGCTGGGATGCTGGGGCCTCAGCTGCCAGCCACCTGAGGAAAACAGACCCTGGCAGTCATCAGAGGGGAAGAGCCACGAGCAGAGGCACCCACCCTGACTTCTCCAAGAGAAGGGGTACCTAGCAAACCTCTAAGCTCTGGGGAAGGCACTGGGAAGGCTGCTGGAGAGGAAGGCGGAAGAAAGAGGAAACTGTAACAGGGAGGAAAAACTGGGCCCAAGACATGAGAGAAACGACCCAGTCAGAGACCTACCAGAAAAGGTCACTGGGAGTGAGTGGCTGAGCAGGTTGGCCTGAAGCTTAAAGTCCTCAAACTCATGATCACCTGCCTCAGTTTCCCAAGTGCTGGGATGACAGGTACCCCACCAGGCCTGTTTTATAATCTCTTTCTTAGCCCATCCCAACAGGAAACATATAGCCAGAGCCCCTCTGTGAGGGAAGGTGGGTTATAACCAATCCCAAGCTTGAGATAAGACGACTCAAACACTAGGCTGTCATTGAGAGGACCATCTGAGCAGAGAGAAAAGGGACAGAAAAGGAGGCAGGCTACCTGTGGGGCCAGGAGAGGAGGTGGAAAACAGCACCCTCATACTATCCCCAGGGCTGATTGGTGGCCTAGGTGCTATTCTTATTAGCACCATTAGCAAGTGAGGAAACGGGATCATTTAGGACAGGAAGAGGAGCCAGGGTTAAAAGCCTGTGGGGTGCTTCAGGACACCGTGAAGAAGACAGGAAAAAAGAGCCTTGGAAATATAATGAGATGTGGGGAAAGGGAAGAGGAAGGGGACAGGAAAAAGAGGAGGAGGAACGGGGAGAAAATGAAGGGGAGGCAGGCAGAAGGAGGATTTATGAGGGAGGAGGAGGAAAAAGGGAAGGCGGGAAGGAGAGAACAACACAGGGCCTATGCAAGCTGGGGTGGGGCCAGCGTTGCCTGGCAATGGGCGCTGCGATGACGTCAGCGGCGGCCCAGTCTCTCCAGAGTGGATGAGATCATCATGGCCTCCCAAGCACCCCGCCAGCGTCTGGAGAGCCCAAGGTCTGCGGGCGGCGCCGGCCCGATGACGTCACTCCGCGCCGTGAAGCCTCCGTGCCCAAAGAGCACTCACTGACCTCTTAGCATGAGGTCTATGTGTTGTTTCAGACCTGCTGTGACGTTGTGCCCGCAGCAGGGCCCCGCACTTAACACCCTCGTGTTGTCCCAGTTCGCAGGCTGGGACAAACCTGATCATTGTAGTTACAACTCAAAGCCCTTCCCACTGACCCAAGCCAGGCCTCCAGGGCATGGTTTCTGTGTATGTATGTGTGTATGCGTCTGCATTATGTATATGCACCACGTGTATACCTGGTGCACAGTGAGGCCAGAAGAGGGGATCAAGTCCCTTGAAACCGGAGTTACAAATGGTTGTCAGCCTCCTTTATGGGTGCTGGGAGCCAAATCCAGGTCCCTCTGCAAGAGCAACCAGTGCTCTTACCTCTGAGCCATCTCTCCAGTCCCCAGTGTTTTAGTAGAGCTGTTATCTCAAGTCTCACATTTAATGATCTGGCCAAAGAGGCAAGCCCTGCCTCCTCAACTAAGTCCCTTTTATTCAGTTCCTATACCCACACTAGTGTCCATCATACTGTGCATATTTTGGAGGTGAATGCAAAAAAAAAATTTGTTGGCTTGGGCAGTGTTGATATCCAAACTCAAGTCTGGCTGGGGGTGAAACAGGGTATATTCCATGCTTGCTCAATCCATGATCAATAAGTTGGCAAGAATGGAGACAGAGAATGTATAAAAGGCAGGCATAGAATGATTTCCAGTGGACAAGTGAAGGGAGTTAGATGGCCCCAGGAGGGAGCATGGGAGTTTCCAAAGCACTATGCACTTTCTTTAAAATCTCCACACGTTTTTGTATTCTTCCTTTCTTCCCTTCCCTTTCTTTGGAGACAGAGTTTTTACTATGTAGCCCTAGCTGACCTGGACCTCACTCTCTAGACATTGAAGAACTCAGAGATTTACCTGTCCCTGCTTCCCAAACGCTGAGATTAAAGGCAGGAGTCACCAAGCCTGGCTTAGAGCCCAGCTCTTTCCTACACCTTAGAGTCTTTGTGAACAGGCAAGAAAGTGGAGGCTCACATCAGTGGGCGCCTGGGTCAGCCTCGGCGCTGACTCCCTTTCTTTTACCAGGGAAGGAGGGTTGCTAGGGGAAATGGGATCGAGGCCATGCCCTGGACAGAAGCTACTGTCATTCAGCTGGAGGGGCATTTGGATCCTCTCAGTAGGACACAACTGGGAGTTGCCATCCTGTACCCACAGTGTGGGAGGCATGGTAGCATACAGTTGATTCTGGGAGCCCAGGACTCAGCCTCCCTTCTAGTCCTAAGTTCAGATTCATGACCGGCCTTCCTGGCCACTGGATACTGTGAATACCTGTGTGTGGAGTGACAGCTTGGCAGATGTCACTGTTGGGAATGAGACTTCCTACTGTAATCTGGAAAATCACCGCAGAGCTGTGACTGCCGGTTCCTCTCTGTGGTAGGCCCTTCTGGCCTCACATTTCAGTTGGCCCCATCCATTTCTCATGGGGTGACAACACACCTGTAATCTCAGCATTTGGTAGGCTGAGACAGGAGGCCTGCCCTGAGTCCAAGGCCAGCCTTGGCCGCAGGGTAATATAAGGGAGGCTTTGTAGGTGGCAGTTTGGGAAGACAGGCTTTCCTACCTGCCACCTGCTGCTCAGGGTCCTTCTCCATCACAGCAATCAGCTGGCTACAGGGTGGAATCCAATCATAGCAGAAAGAGCACGCCTGGGGGCAAGTCATGTGACCCACAACTGCCCATTTTCCTTTCCAGGCTCTGAGTCTACGTACGTGGACAAGAAAGCAGGTATAACACCATCTTTGCAGCATGGGGAGGTCTCTTGGGGCGTCTATCAGCTAGGTTTGGCCTCACCAAGACCATGACTAGGCCATAGCCCTCTCCTCCTTGCCCAGGGGCTCCTTCAGAGGTTCAGTCTCTTCACTTGTAAGAACAGCCACCAGTCAAGGACCACCTCAGCAAAAAAGGGTCGTGAAGAATCAGAATCACAGAAGGCCCCACCCAGACCACAGAAGTGTGGGTCCCAGATCACTGGCCTGGATGTAGAAGGTTTTTCCTTGCCCCTGTTGTTTGTTTCTTGAGGAGCACGGGAGCCGCTGTGGACCGCCTTCTGATGCAGCCGCGGGCTCCAGAGTTAAGGCATGCACTTGGACTGTGCCCAGCTCCATGTGTCCCGTCCTCTCTTGGGATGAGGCACTGGGTGGGTCCTGCTTGCCAGTGATAAGGAGGAGCATTAAGAGCAGCCACAGCAGCCTGGTCCCGGACTCTAGTCAATTCTCCATTGGGGCCACCCTAGGATGGGTGACGTAGTTGGGGCATAGGCAGGCCTCCCCTCTAGACAGCCACCATCCAAGCTGGTAAAGGGTATTGTCTTTCAACCTGAAAGCCTATTTCCAAAGAAGATGGGGTGGGGTGTGGTAATTGGGGGTTGGGGGCCAAAGGAGCCAGGATTTCAACAGCAGCTGTGAGCCTGATTCTCCCCTAGGATTCCGGCCGCCCCTCCTCTGTGCTGAGTGTTTGCCATTAAAAACAAACAGTATCATTTGGTTCAATATAAAATGAATTAAAGGAAATTAAACTGCGGGGGCCATGTGGTCTGCCTTGTCTGCTGTTGTCTGAGGTTGTTTTTCATTTTTCCCAGTGGGGAACGACAGCTTGCAGGGTGTGGAGCAGGGCAGGATTGCGCAAATAAATAAATAAATAAATAAATAAATAAATAAATAAATAAATAAATAAAGTAATCCCTCCCCTTCCCCCACACACTAATGCAGGCTGAGGTGTCCACTGTGCCCTGTTCTTGCTGTCTTCCTTGGTGGCTGGCTGTAGTCTTTGGGAGTCTCCCAGAGGACAGAGTAAAGAGGCAGGGAGGGGGACAAAACAAAAACAAACAAAAATTATAGGCAGGCTCTTGAGACAGAAGAGGGGGTGCTGGGCAGCTGAGGGCTGGGGTGTGAGTCTGAGAGGACAGGATGAGGGTACGGGCCTGGGTTGACAGGGGGATTCCTATGACTATGTCCCCACCTTGCAGAGTGGTGGCAGCTGCCATTGCCCTGTGATAGTTGGCAGGTGTGTGGGCTGGAACGTGTGCATGTGCAGGGGTACATGCATACATGTAATGCTTGTAAGTGTGTGTGTTTGGTAGCATGTTGAATCCCCGAGTTCTGAAACTAAAGAAACAGGATTCAAGTGTCTGACCTATCGCTCGCTAATCCTCAGTAAGCCAGTTAGTTCTCTGTGTCTCAGGATCCCCGTCTGCCAAGTGGAGCGTCTGAGAATACCTGCTCACAAGGTGTGAGAATGGCCTCCATGGGCACATATGCTTGAATGCTTGGTCCCCAGTTAGTGGAACTGCTTGGGAAGGATTAGGAGGTGTGGCCTTGTTAGAGAAGGTGTGTCACTGGGGGAGGACTTTGAGGTTTCAAAAGTTTACATCAAGCCCCAAGTGTCTCTGTCTGTCTGTCCCTTTCTCTCTCTCTGCCTGCTGCCTGCGGATCAAGATGTAAAGTTCTCAGCTATTGCTCCAGCACCATGCCTGTCTGCTTCCTGCCATGATGACACGATCTGAAACTAGAAGCAGGCTGTCGATTACTGCTTCCTTTGTAAGCGCTGCTGTGGTCGTGGTGTCTCCTCACAGCAGCGGAACAGTAACCAAGACAGCATGGAATGAACTCACATAGATGAAGCCCCTAACAGGGGAGCAGACACATCAGCGATTTCCCATGCTTATACATGTCCTCTGTCCCCTTCTTTCAACAGAAGCCTTTCCACACGGCTTTAGGTTCAACAGCGTCTGGCTATACCTTACACTCCCAGGGCAGCCCACTGGTCCATATGTATGGCTGAGCAGAAACCAATGTGATCTGAGCAAAAGGACAGGAGCTGATTTTGGGGAGAAGAATATGCAGGACACAAATGCAAAAAGCCCGAAGGCAGGAGCATCGGCTGGCGAGATGGCTCAGTCTGTACAGGTGTTCGCAGCCAAGTCTGACGACCTTAGTTCTATCCCTGGGACCCACAAGAAACAGTTGTTGTCTGCAGGCTGTCCTCTGACTTCCACACACATGACACACAAACACATGCCCACATGCACAAAATTAACGTAACAACAATAATAATAAAGACAAGAGCATGAAGAATGCAGATGTCTGCTGAAGGCCCTTACATCCTGGTGGTGGCACTCTCTCTGTGGGAATGTGGGATTTACAGGAAATCATATGATTCCATAAAGCAGTGCATCCCAGTCACAGATCCAAGAACAAAAATGAGATGCTTTTCATCAAATTCAATGCTGATAGTTGGGATGGGCACTTCCTGTGTTTTCGGCTCTTTTTCCTATGGTTAGTTTTTTGAGACAGGATCTCATTATGTAACCTAGACTTGTCTTAAACTCATGGCAATCCCCCTGCCTCAGTCCCCCCATGTATAATGAATATGTACATCACCACCTTGTGATACTTTTTTCTGAAGGGTTCTTTGTTGTTGTTTGTGGGGCTGGGGAGAAGGCTCAGTTGGTAAAGCTTTTCCATTGTGTCCATGTAAAACACCAGACATAGAAGCAAAGTACTTATAATCCCTGTGAGTAGGAGGTGGGAGGCAGAGACAGGCAGACCCCCGAGGCTCAGTGGCCAGCCCACCTAGCCAAGGTGAATTCCTGGCTGGGGAAAGATCTTGTCTCAAAAAAAGTTGGATGGTAGTTAAGAAATGACAGAGGCTGTCCTCTGACTTCACATTTGTGCCATGCGTGCGTGCAATGTGCAAGCGTGCACAACCCCCACCCACACATAAATGAACACACAGAGAAATAAAAATAATTAAAAGTATTTTGCATGTTTGTTTAAGCCCAGGCTGACCTTGAACTGGAGACCCTCCTGCTGGGATGAGGAGTGTCCCATTCGAGCTTCTGGATGCTTTCCTGCCTAGGGAAAGCATCACCTCAGCCCGAGGCTGTCATCTTGCAGCCTCTTTGCTAATAAGGCCACAGTGTCCACTCCGCTGTGGAGTACTCTCCTAGGTGTCACTGTGAGAAGCAGATGTGCTGACATCTCAGCCAGGAAGTGGCAGAGATTATCAACTATCAATGGGTGTGTCCTATCTAACCCAGGGAAAGGCCATCTGAGCAAGAGATGGCATTTCCTGGTTGCAGGAGGGATTTTGCCCATGGCTACAGTGCCACCCCTGCCCGGGCTTCCAGGCTATTCTGTAGATTATGCTCATCCTGCCACCACTGAGCCTGTTCCTTGCAATAAAACTCTCAAAGCACAAGTGTGCTACCGGCTCCATTTCTTTGTTTTTCTTTTGTTTTTTTGTTTTTCCTTCCTTTCTTTCTTTTTTCTTTTTTCTTTTTTTTTTTTTGGGTTTTTCGAGACAGGGTTTCTCTGTGGATTTGGAGCCTACGCTGGAACTAGCTCTTGTAGACCAGGCTGGTCTCGAACTCACAAAGATCCACCTGCCTCTGTCTCCCGAATGCTGGGATTAAAGGCGTTGTTTTCTGTTTTTTTCAAGACAGGGTTTCTCTGTAGCTTCAGAGCCTGTCCTGGAACTAGCTCTTACAGACGAGGCTGACCTCGAACTCACAGAGATCTTCCTGCCTCTGCCTACTGAGTACTGGGATTAAAGGCATGTGCTGCCACCACCACCCGGTGGCTCCATTTCTCTGGAAAGAGATCTGTCTGTCTGATAGAGAATCCTTGACTGATTCCCACCAAAGTCATGGAGACAAAACTGCCCACTGTGCTCAGGCAAAAAAAAACAAACAAAAAAAAAAAAAAACAAAACAGCAAGAAGGGAGCTACTGGGCCAACGGAGGCCGGGAGAGATGGGCAGGCTGGAGTCATGCTCTGGGTCCACATTTAAATCTTAGCCTTTCCAAAAGACAGTGACAAAGCCTCCTTTGGGATTGGCTCCTGGCCCACCCTGAAGATGAGGCATGTCACAGTCCTGCTAAAGCAGCAAGAAAGACATGGGAAAGTGCAGCTTGTATGCAGCCTTGGAGGGAATACAAACCGCTATAATCAGCTGGGATGTGGCAGGGGTACGACATAGGATTTTCCATTAAGTGGAAGATACTCAATCCAACATTTCCATCTTGGCTGGCCATGTTACTGAAACCTCGCGTGTGTCTGCAGGGATGCTGGACATTATATTTGTCTTGTTGGTAAAAGGTGAAGAAACAGTTTAACCATCACAACTCAACTGGGTCAACTAACCCTGAGAATATTACACAGCACGGAAAAGGAATGAACTGTGCAGGCCAATGGTGTGTGCTCAGATCAGCCAGAGCGCTTGCTATGGTCCTGACATCAGGGCACATCCCTGAGGGAGGATTCTGACTCAGGGTTGGAGGTAGAGCCTAAGGATATATATTTCGGTCTAGAGAGATGGCTCAGCTGCTAGGAGCACTGACTGCTCATCCAGAGTCATCCAGAGGACCAGGGTTCAATTCCCAGCACCCACATGGTGGCTCACAACCATCTGTAATGAGATCTGGTGCCCTTTTCTAGCCTGCAGGCATATATGCAGGCAGAACACTGCATGTATAATAAGTAAATAAACCTTTTTTTAAAAGAAAAAAGGTGGGGGGACTTGAGAGATATGACTCAGTGGCTAAGAGCACTGACTGCTCTTCCAGAGAACTCCGATTCAATCCCCAGCACCCACATGGCGGCTCATACCTGTCTGTAATCTGTAATTCCAGTTCCAGGGGACCTAATAACCATGGCAAAACACCAATGCACATAAAATAAAAATAGTTTAAAAACAAACGAAATAAAAATAAAAAATAAAAATAAAAAAGGATGTGTATTTCCTGCTGGTTACCGACAGAGCTAAGGCCAAGCATATCCATGTGTGGGAGTGTGTGCATGTTTGTGGTGTGGGTGTATGTGTAAGCAGATACCAGAGGGCCCCGCTAGGTGTCTTCTCCAGTTGCTCTCCACCTTATGTTTGGAGACAGTCTCTCACTGAACACTCACCAATTGCCTAGACTGGGTTGAGTGAGCCCTAGGGGTCTGTCTGCACTGCGTACTTTCTCCAGGGCTGGGGTTACAGGTGTGCGCTGCCACATCCAGCTTTTAGCTGGTGCCAGGGACCAGAACTCAGAGTCTCATACTTGCAGAGCAAGAACTTTCCTGACTGAGTCACCTCCGTAGACCCTGATGGCTGTCTTTGAAGCTGCTATATCAGTGGCCATTTCCTGGGCAGCGACTGAAAGTGACCAGCAGGGGATCTGGTTTACAAATTTGACTGGTGAGTGGCAGCAGGACTCTGACAGGAAATGCACAGCCTCTGGGTCCCACCTTTCAGGTGCCAGATTGTTTCCTGTGTGTGTTTAGCTGGAGCCATCTCCAGGGTCAATGAGATGGGGCTAAGAAAAGCCTGGAAAAACACCATTGTTTCTGTGTGCCCACAGCGGCTATAAAAAGACTCAAGGATGAGATTTTAACTTCCAGGGGGAAGAACTGGGTGTCCAGGACAGGAAGGGATACACACAAGTGAGCATACTTGTGATCCTTTGAGCATGTGTGTGTATGTGAGTATATGAACATGGATGTATGTGTCTGTGTAGGTTTGTGTACATATGTGTACATAAATATACTGTTTTGACCTTTGAACTCCATGATTCTATTAATATTAACAAAAATAATTCTATAGTAGTGAAAGGTAGACATCCAGATAGATACAAAAAAATCTTCTAGAAGGTGCAAAGGGCTCTTGGAAGGCTGGTCTGAAGGGTACGATTCTGTCTGTGACAAGGTGTCACAGAGTGGCTGGTTTCAAGACCAAAAACCACTTTCTTTTCAGAGACAGGATCTCACTATGTAGCCCTGGTTGGTGAAGAACTCACTATATAGACCAGGTTAGCCTCAAACTCAGAGCTCCTCTGTCTCTGCCTCCTCATGCCCAGATCAAAGGCACGCACCATCATGCCCAGCTCAACAGCAGAATTCAGTTCCTCACAGTGCTGGAATCTGGGGGCCAAGAGTCTAGAGGTTGAATCCTTTGGAGGGCTGCCTCCTACCTCTGCACCCATCTACATCCCAGTTTCCTCTTGACTAATAATGATCACACTGGGTCAGGACAGAAGGTCCCTGTGACCTCCTGCTATATCTGAACTCAAAATACCTACCTTGCAACTGTGTATTTAAACACTCGGTCCCCATCTGAAGGTGCTGTTTTGGACAAGGAATGTGGGATGAGGCTTGATGTGGGGCATGACCCCACTCTGTCTTTGATTCCTTACTGTCTACATTATGTACCTCAAGTTCCCTCTGCCACATTCTGAAGTGTTGAGTTCCATTCCCTGGGCCACATGAAGATGGAGCAAACGGACACCTGTAAGTTGTCCTTTGACTCACCACATGTGTGCTTTGGCATATTATATGCACATACACACACTAAACAAAGAAATATAATTTAAAAAGTTAAAAGTGCAAATACACCCATATGCTGAGGGACACATTTCAGGCTGTCATGGTAGGGGCTGACTCAGGGGCAAACAAACATTTGACCCATTCTTTCATAGTTTTCGCAACCTTGCTAAGTGGGGCTGGAGAGCTGCTGGCAGTGGCTTTCTCCTCCCTGACCTTCAGGGAGACAGCAGGCAGCCTACCAATGGGTCCTTTGGAGCAGTCGGATTGGCAGAGCCCTTGCTTGCCCTGCTGGAGTGTGCCCTGTTTTGCTGTCTTGTGCTGGCGTCATAGATGCCTGGCTCTGTCTTCAGTGTCCAATGGGATCAATGTCCCACAGAGAGGAGGAAGCTGAGCACTGGGTGAGTAGCTAAGGTCGCCAGCAATAAACAAGGAAGCCGGGACTGAAGTTCAGCTCTGATGATTCAAGACCTGGGTGGTATCTGACAAGTGGCCTGCAGAGTTCTGAAGACAACTTTCTGTTTTTATGTGTTCGCCATCAGAGAAACTAGTAGAATGACCCCTGCCAGCTACACCTATGCAGGGATCACCTCCACAGGTGATGGAGACAGGTACCTGCGAGGAATTATCTTAAGGGAAGAAAGGCTTATTTCAGTTCAATGCAGTCTGTTGGCAGGGAAGTCATGGCTACAGGGGCTTGAAAAGATAGCCACATTGTATCCAAGGTTAGGTGCGAGAGGTGAATGCAGGAACTCAGTGTGCTCTCTCTTTCTCTCTCCGGTTCCCACTTTGTCCAGGACCCCAGTCGACAGATGGAGCGCCCACATTCAGAGTAGGTCTTCACACCTTAATTAACTCGGTCTAGAAACTCCCACACAGGCATGCCCACATGATGGAGACTATTAGTTTAACTATGAAAAGGTGTGTTTGATTTGCCTGTGTTGCAGATTAGCTTAACCATGTAAAGATGTGTTGCATCTGCTTACCTTGCCTGCCTAAGGCAAGATGAACAGCCAATAGCTAGTCAGGTGGTATGGGCAGGGCTGCTGGGCAGAGACAGTAAGTAGTAGTAGGAGGAGTCTAGGCTCAACAGAGACAGAGAGAGACACCAGGGGCCAATCAGACAGACAGACATGGAGGAAGTGGGAAAGCAGGGCATACAGAATGAAAGAAAGGTAAAATGTCTCAAGGCAAAACAAAGACTAGAAACAGGTTAAGTTATAGGAGCTAGTGGGCCAAGCCTAGCCTAAAGACCAAGCTTAAGTCTCCATCTCATTAATTTGGGAGCTGGCTGAAAGGCCAGAAAAAGAGCTTAGACACATCCACAGTGTGTCTCTTAGGGGATTTTAGATCCTGTCAAGATGAAAATCAATATTAACCATCATAAGCCCACCCCTGTCAACTAGACACCCCTGAATATGTCACTTGTTCCCATAGGCTCATGGCTATCTCATAATGACAAACTCATTTACCATATCAGTGGGAAGTTGAAGTAGACCCCGTTCTAAGAATGCGCTAGAATGGTACTATTCAGCAGGAATTTTGGCAATGGTGGTATCGACAGAACTCAGAGTACCACAAACATTGGACCAGCTCTCTGCCACTGAGCTCTGGCCTCAACCCTGGAGACATTGTATCTATGTTGGCTGCACAGGGACAAGCCGCATGTGGCTGCTGAGCTAATGTGGCTGGTGCAGGAGAAGAATGCCTAGAATTCAGCTACTTCACATGTAGAGAGCACACGTGACCTGTATCCGCCACATGGGGCCAGCACAGCTCTAAATCCTGGGTCAAGACGCATTCGTTTTAAGAAAAAGAAAGGCAGTGTGGAATAGCCAATCCCCTCCTTTTATTCCTAAGAACAGTAGCAGGGTGGGAAGATGGTGGCATGTGAATTTAGGTTATTTCAGCCTATTAATTAGGAGCAGGGTGGGCGTGGATGTGAGGAGTGATGTCCTTGGTCACAGAACTCAGAAGGCTGAGGCTGGAGGACTGAGAGGCCCAGACTAGCCTAGACTACACTGCACTACTCTGTCTCAAAGGGCCAGAAACAAGGGCTGGTCAGATGGCTCAGTGGGTAAAAGGGCTCACGTCTAAGCCTGACGTCCCAAGTACCCACACGATGTAAGGAGAGCAGTGACTCCTGCAACAGTCGTCTGGACCGCCTAGTGTCCTCTGTGGGCGTATGTGCCATCCCGTAAATGCATGCAATACAAAAACTAGAACAAAACAACGCACAAACAAACAAGAAACCACAGAATGGCATGCCGGGTGTGTTGGCAGAGGAGCGAGCGAGCGGACAATGCCTAGGAAGTTGTCCGCTCAGTTTTCAGCTTCTGGTTTCAGCATGGCCCTACAAGCAGACGCCTTTGAACCCTCAATGAACTGGAACCAGACAGGACTATGGGGAGAGAGAGGCTGGCCCAGCCTTAACCCTGACAAGTGAGTAGGTAAGCATCTTCTTCTCGACTCGTAGTAACTACACTGTGCTCGGGACAGAAACTCCTAAGACATAAGGTTTCTGAGCATGGAAGGTCACACTTCGGTGGAGGTGATGCAGGGCAGAGCAGGGCAGGGGTGGCGGACAATCGATGTAGACAGAACAGTCTGATACATACAAGGAGGAAGTTCATGATGCTGACAGGGCGGGTCGCCATGGGAAGGATACAGCCGTGGGACCAGTGGGGGATGCTACCACAGACAGAGGGGACAGGAAGTATGAAGGGCTGGTCTAGGTGGAGGGAAGAAAGAAGGATGGTAAGGAGAAAGGTGTAGGAGAAGCCAGATCTGGCAGACCCAAGACACATGAGCTGTATATATTACATGTGGTTAATTAACTGATTAATTTGATATGGGCAAGCGCTCTGCCAGCTTACATTATACAGGTTGATGACACATGACGATTCAGCTCAGGGCCAGGTGTGGTGGCTTACAACCAGGATCCCAGCACTCAAGAGGCTGAGGTAGGAGGATCAGGAATTCAAAGCCAGCTCAGGATACACACTGAAACTCTTTCTAAGAAACAAATAAATCAAAGCAAATGGCAGCTCAGGACACCAGGCCAGGGTGACCATTTGGAATTGAGGTTGAGGAGCAGTGGCCACCATCTTTGACTCATTTGAGCCACTAATTTTAACCCAAGGAGCCTGACTCACGAAGGGGCTCCTCTGTGAGGGTTCCTGACAGATCCTCTCATGCTAGGAGGCATGAGGGAATTTGGGAATTGGTCACAGCAGAGGGATGATTAAGAAAAGGAAGAAATTGAAGACACTCCCCAAGTCCCCAGGCAAGGTGTCTCACTCAGACTCACGTCAGGCCATCAACTGGGGCCAAATACCAGAGGCCTCCAATATCATAATTGCGATATTCAGCCAGCCCGCTCTCTCAGTGGATGGCATGGAGGCCAGCACAGGAGCATCTGTGCTGAGGGCCATTAGGGGTCCCTGACAGATGTGTCTCCCCCCACCCACCCCACCCCAGCTGCAGAGGAACACCCGTGGCTTTCTTCCTCACAGACAAGGATTGATGAGGATTCTCGAGAGCTCTCAGACAGGCAGGGAGAGGCTGCGGACCTTTTCCCAGCCTGCAATTTATCTTGGGAGGGCCATTCACATCACTTGTTACAGGCTGGATTATGCTCTGACCTGGCACATTAATCTCCCCGAATAAAATAATAATCATCAAGGAAGGAGCTGGACAGTTGCCAGGGAAGCATTAATAACTGTCACCACACCTCAGAGGTATGGGAAAGGGTGTCAGGGCCCACATCCACCCCCTGGTCCAAACAGTGCCATCTGAAGGGAAGGAAAGACCCTCTAGCCTGGTTTGGGGGTGGACAGGGATTTTGTATCCACGGACCTGACTCTTAACCAGCTCAGAAGAGCTCACTAAACAAACCTACTCAGAAAAACCATATTTGCATTCCTACATGCAAAAGATTCCAAGTAGCATCACTCACACTGGTCAGAAGTTGGGATGCATCCCAAGTCCCTCAAAGAGCAAATGGCTAAATGAATGTGTGGGATGGGAAACAGTCACGGAAAGAAATGAAGGTTGAGCCATGCTACTGTGTGATGGTGGTGTGTTTCCTTGTGTGTGCGTGAACATGCATGTATGCATACATGTGTGCCTGTGTATGTGTGAGGGTGTACATAATGCACTAATATGAGTGTGGGGTACTCTGCCAGAGAGGGCAGGCAGGGATCCTCTATCGCTCTCTTCCCTTACTGCCTGAGAGAGTCTCTCACTGAACTGGAAACTCGCTGTCTTGGGATCTGTCTGTCTATGCTCTGCAATGCTGGGGTTACAGGCACCTCAGTCATGCCTGGTGTTCTTGTGGTGCTGGGATTTGAACCCAGGACCTCTTACCCACTGAGCCATCTCTTAATTCTGTTTTGTTTTGTTTCTTTTGAGTAAGATTTTACTGTTCCCAGGCTGGCCCTGAGCTTTCGATCCTCCTGCCTCTGTCTCTTGAGGGCTAGGATTACAAGTGTGTGGGCTGTGCCAGCCTATGCTACAATGCAGATGAACTCAAAGATGTGAATGTTGGTTAACAGCTACGACAAGATTCTGCATGTAGGAAGTATACAGAGTGGGCAAATCCACAGACAGAAGGCAGATTAGTGGTCTTCCAAAACTGGCAGGAGGAGCCTGGGGTGGCTGCTTCGTGAATACAGGCTTCGCTCCAGGGTGATGGCAACATTCTGGAACTACACAGGGGTGCTGGTTGTACTATCACCGTACAAAATGTCACAGAATTAATGACACCCTTTGAAATGATTAGTGGTTAATTTTATGGGAATTTTACCTCAAATAAAATATTTTAAAGGCCCAAGACAACTAACTGTCCTTGCCTTATGAGACCTCTGTGCACAAAGACAGCTGAGAGAAGAGCCCTGCTAGTGAAGGGCTGAGCCACACCCCTTTTTCTGTGACTGGCCTGTGGTCACCATGAGGTCTACAGTCTTTGCCACATTACTTAGTTCAGTCTGTGTGATGAGAGGTCAGAACACCTCCTCTCTGGGGACTGATGGGATCGAAGACAACAATGTGCTGGGAGACTCTATCTGCCACAGAGAAGGGTTCTGTCCACTGTTTGCCTGAGATGTCCCCTGTGCCTTTGACATAGCCCACCCCAGCAGCCTCTCTGTAGAGTTCTTAAACAAACAGCCTGCTGGGGACACTGTCCAAGAGGACAAGGCACATGACAGTGGACACTACTGTGTGTCACCACAAATGACAAACCATGAGCTGCGGGGAGGCCCTCCTGCCTCTGGTGTCACACTCTGCCATCAGCCTACTGTCTGAAGCAGGTGGGCACAGTGTCTATGTCCATCCACAGTAGAAAGTCACAGTGTTCAGACTTGGGGATAACTTGGGGGGTGACACAGGAACAGTCCTGACTGCTCTTCAGCTTCTGACTGTAGCCCTGGACAAGTCACCAAACCACCCTGTACCACAGTCACCAAACCACACTGTACCACAGTCACCAAACCACCCTGTACTACAGTCACCAAACTACCCTGTACTACAGTCACCAACCTCCACTGTACCAGTCATCAAACCACCCTGTACCACAGTCACTAAACTCCACTGTACCACAGTCACCAAACCACCCTGTACTACAGTCACCAACCTCCACTGTACCAGTCATCAAACCACCCTGTACCACAGTCACCAAACTCCAC
>JAQHUG010000208.1:3036315-3060966 GCA_028555095.1 Dicrostonyx torquatus
ACAGTCACCAAACCACCCTGTACCACAGTCACCAAACCACCCTGTACCACAGTCACCAAAGATGTGAGAAGGGGTGAGAGTCATGATGAGATCAAGTCCACAAGCAGCAAATGCCAAGTGCCCTTCGGATGGTTGACAATAGTCACCAGGATGGGCAGGAAAAATGACCTCTATTGACAGTCTGTTCTCTGGCTCATTTAGCATCAACTGCAAGCTCTGGTAGGGATTCTGCCTCTCCCACCTTCCAGGCTGACCCTGCAGACTGTGTAGAGCCAGGAGGCTCCAGCAGCGATGGGCGCTCCAGTGAGTGGGGGGAGGGGGCATAGCTGTGTCTGCTAGCTTCTGCCCCAGTTCCTTCCTAGCCTGCACTGTTGTGCTCCATGCTTAGGCTCCTCCCATGCTTATACTGCCATGCTCCAAGCCCGGCTGTGGGACAAGAGAAGGGTCCTGAAGACGGAATGCCTTGTGCCTGCAGGCAGCTGGCCGAGGCCTGGATTTCTGTAGGAAGTAGCCTACGTTGTCCAAGCAGCTGATGGCTGCAGGCTATTCCTGGCTGAGGCATATGGCCTCCGTGAGATGGACAATATGACTCTCAAATTCTTACTCACTGGACCTATTAGAGCTTGGAGGATACAGGAAAGTGGAAGCTTCCAAAACCCTGGGTTTTCTAGTCCTGGAGTACAAAGCCAGCATATAGTGAATGTGAAGCCTGAGAAACAGGCACTTGCCAGGACTCTGCAGCAAAAGGGAAAGCCCCCGGATTAGGTGTCATGAAGATTAAGTCATATACCTGGTGCAGGTAGAGCACCCCAACCCAAAACTACAGCATCCCAAAGGCCTCAAAACCTGCAACTGTTTGAGCTCAGACATGAAGACATATACAAGCAGGAAATTCCGCCACCACCCTGACCTCCCATGACACACTGCAATGGAAAGCGGGTGTGCCAACAAGACTGTCTGACGCCACCTTCTCGCCGTGTGGGTGAGACAGGTGAATTCCATGCTTATGCCCAGATCACATTCCCAACATACCTCCTTATGAATATGCATATAGTCTAAAAACTGAAACAAAACAAAACTGTGATCCAAGCATTCTGGATGGAGGACAATGAACCTGCGCCACGAAGCATTCCTTGTACAGTTTTCTAGGCACCAGACCCACGCAAAGCACATTCTCTTTTCCAAAAGCAACCGTTCCTATGAGGTCAGCACTTTCAATGGAAGACCCAATTTCCAGCAGTAGACAGGTGAGAGGCTCAGAGAGATTTTGTTATCTGACCAACCCTACACAGACAGAGAAACCCAGCCAGGTCCAGACATAAATGTGCCTGAGGCTGAAATCCTTGTGTCTAACCACTGGCCATGCTAGTTTTGGGGGTCAAGTTCACGGTGCCTATAGGAACATGGCATGAACTAGACAGGCAGAGGGCCATAGTTATTATGGTCTGGGCCAGTCTGGCAAGGCAGCGCCTCAGGGCTGATGCCGAGTGGTTCCTCTCCCTACTTCGCTCTCTGCTATGCTTCCTGACCCTGCTTTAGGGCACAAGGATGTGGCCTCACCCAAGAAACATCACCATCTTGGGCTCACCCAAGTCAGTGCATGGTGGGGAAAGGAAAGAAGATGCTCAAAGTGTAACCCCTAGTAAGTTGGGTCAGTTGTCACTCAAGACTGAGGGCCAACTCAACCCGCTGTCCTCGGAGAAAGTGACAATGACAGTCCTCTGAGCTCTGAGGCCATTCCTCAAGACCTCTGTATCTAGAAGCATCTCCCTACTGCTGCTCACTGCAAAGCAGCACCACTCCCACTCCTTGCTCTGCCCATGGCAGGCATTACTAGTTGATCACAGAGCCCTTCTCCTCTGAGAAGCAGTCACATTTACAGAACGAGTTTGTGGACTGTACAGAGTCAAACACTGTGAGTATTACCCTTTTCTGAAAGATGCAGGACCCAGAAATGTGGACAGGCTTTGTGCTTCCCCGTTAGGTAAAATCAGAAGAAAACTGTCAAGCAAAGCTTTGAAGGGAAGGTACTGAGGGGTGCGGATGCAGGGACATCATGGTGGGTGGAGGGCAGGCGTTGCATTAGCTTTGCTCCAGTTCTCTCCTCCTCTGGGAGATGCCTGGAGCCCCACACTTTGGCAGCAGCCAGAGCTTACCTTGGACTTAACAGCCAGGATGATCTTCGGCAGGGCCACGACGAGGCACTTGAGGGCAATGGTGATATACTTCAGTACAAAGTCGGCGATTCCCACAATCCAGAGCAGGTCAAAGAAGTCCAGGGTCTCCAGGTTGGGCTTCAGAAATATGAGGCTGGGAGTGGTTCAGAGAATAAGTCACTCATTTAGATCCTGGTCCTATCAGTTTTCCCTCAGGAGGGGACCTTGGAAATATCACCAATGAAAGCACACTGGCCTTGGCATCACACCTCTGTGGCTGTTTCTCTACTACTGACCGGCTGTGTGACCTCTCTCTGAGCCTTAATTCCCTTGAGGATTAAATATTGACTTGGAGCATCATAAAGGTCTCCTCCATTTGCATTTAGTTATATGCATTCTTGTGTGTTCAGGTGCATGCGTGTATAGATCAGCGCCTGCATGTATGTGGATGTCAGAGGTCAACTTCAGGTGTTCCTCAGAAGTCATCCACTGTTTCTCTTGTCCTTTTTCTTGACACAGGACCACTCACTGACCTGGAGCTCAGCAATCAGGCTAGGCTGGCTAGCTGGTGAGCCCCAGGGAAGTCAGTGCCCCTTCCTCCACCTCCTCAGTAACAGGGCTCTGGAAATCAAACACAGGTCCTTGTGTTTCCCTACTGATGGCCACTCCCCCATCCTGCCACCCTCCCCTTCAGTTTTATGTATCCAAGATAGTCTTCATGGAAAGGATGGATGAGAGGAGGCATAGAGGGGAAAACCCTGTGCTCTGTGCTAAGGTCCTTACTGCACGGATCTTGTTAACCCTCCCACCATCTACCCCATTTTTCAGATAAGGAAACAGAAGCACATGGTCAAGTTGTCAGAACACAGTCAAAACAATGACAACGGGGAACTGAGAGAGAGGCTCCAGGAAAAAAGGCAGAGGGCTTTTACCTCAGGTGCATTTTGTTCACATTCGTAGATGTGATTTCGTGCCTCTTGCAACAAAGATTTACATTTAATTTAAAAGACAAGTTTATTCCTGTTGGATGTCAGAGCATAGCTATAGAACCCCATCTGGCGAAAGGATAAGCTGAGTGCTGTCCTCAGAGTACCCTGAGTCCCCGAGTCCGGATATGGCCCTCTGCCTTGCTTTCCCAGTTAGAATCTATACTATGTGCTGTAAGTGAACACGAATGGAATAGTCCCCCACTAGCTCAGAATCGGGTATAAAAAAGGGTTCCTTATTTAGGGGGCAGACTCACAGATCACAGTCCTCTGCACGAGTGGGGAACAGGAACAGAACCCAGCAGCCAAGAGAGAGCGAGTGAGCAAGCTCACATGATTTTTTTGGTACCCAAGGCCATGCCCTACCTGGTCCAGCATTTCAAAGGCCATTGGCTGAAGGAGTTTCCCCAGCAACGTGCCAGACAATTGTATTTAAATTGGTGTGTCCTGAGAAAGTTCTGGGAAAGGGTGCATTGTCACTATTTAGTAAGTGCTTACTGGTGTTTGTTTACATGTTTTTCTGAACTCAAATAGCCTTCCCTGTCTCATGGTTTCAGGTCCTCAGATCCCAGGTCCAGCAGACAAGATCTGCACACCTGAAAAGTGGACAGCAAGGGACAGACGTGGACGCAGCAGGCAACCTGGCTGTGAGGAATGCTGTCGGTCAATTCATGCTGCACACTACTGCTACTCACTGTGCAAACCTGTGGCACCTGTGCATGTCCAGACACGATGTAGGCCCAGTGCACCTGTCTGTGCCAGGCGGGTCACAATTTCATTTGCCTGTATGTGGTCCTGTAAGCTGCAAACCCATGTCACAGCACGCTGTCTAGGACTCTGCATTTTGAATCTCACGTTCAGTTGCTATACTTGTCTCGCTGCAGGCACACGACAGATAGCTTCCAAACCAGTCCCAGTCCATGGCCCACGCTTCGGCTCTGCTTTCCAACATCCCATTCATAATTTTAACAGTAGTAAAAACATCTTGGCTCCTCTGTCATTCCAATCCTGCTCTATTTACTTTGTTCATTTCACCTTCCCAAAGGTCCTAGGAAGGATGACGCAGGTACAAAGCTCATCCTGGCCCAAGCTAAGGGCACCTTGGCATAGAGAGGTAGAGTCACCTGCTCATGCTGCCTCAGCTAAAGTATGGCACTAGGATCAGAGTCAGGCCAGTACGCACTGGCTTCTCTCCTCTCTTCTTGCTGGGTTAGAGGCACTGGGCAAGGGGCCTCTAACCTGCCTTCTCCATCACTGGGAAACTCACAGTACACAGAGAGCAAATCTAACAGGGGCAGAGAGGGCTGTGGAGTAAGGCCTGTACTCTAACATCCTGAGAGTCCATGCTAGTGGTGACTTCAGCACCTTCCACCACAGCCCTGTCTCTGTGGGACTTCTCATTCCAGCTTCAGGGACAAGTCTGAGGCACTGGCCTCACTCCCGGGATCTGCTCTCACCCTCTCCTGGGGACCCCGACCTTGCTGGCTGACTTTGCTACTGAGACATGGTCTTCCTACGAGGCTCAGGCTGGCCTTGAACTCATCATCCTAGCCTTCAGCATCAGCCACCCTAGTGAGGGGATGACAGGACAGCTATGTGCAACCCTCTGTCTGGATGACTTTGCTTCTTTGCTTTTGGTAGTGGTGGTGGCGGCAGTGGTGGCAGCAGTGGTGGCAGGTGGGATAGCAATACATAAGTGTGTCCCCACAGCCAAGCCCCACGTTCACTCATCTCCAAAGTTGTCTTTGCTCATTAATGTGCTTACTGTTACTTTATTACAAGTCTGTCTTTTAGGTGCCACCAAGAACGGCAGTGATTGCATATAAAATATTAGGAGGAGGAAGGGGGATATTAGTATTTTTTTATTTTTTTTAAAAAAAACTTGTTTGTTTATGCATATGGAAGTGTGCCCCTGCATGAGTTTATGTGCGATCCCTGCATGCAGGTGTTCACAGAGGCCACAGAGCATAGGGTCTGCAGGAACCAGTATTGCAATCTGCCTGCTGTGCATGCTGGGGACTGAGCCTGGGTCCTCCACAGGAGCAGGAAGCTCTAACCACTGAGCCAGCTCACAAGCTCCTATTTCTATTTTTTGAGTGTCTTGCTATTTAGGCTGGGCTGGGAGTTAAAGGTCATCCCCACCTTGAGCTTGACTACATGAGATCCTGTCGCAAAAAAAACAAACTGCCTGGCCTCAAGTACTTCATTACAATACCAGGAAAGAGCAGGCTTTGTGAGGCCTCTTTCCACTGTAACAACATGAGTTGCTCTCCTACTGGGCAGCATAAGACAGTGGCTGTGGGAACCACTCGTGTACAGCTGGAGACTGGTGGCACCAGAACAGACAAGGTCCTGGACCTGTGCCTTCTCTACTGCCCTCTCTGCTAGTCCCCTGTGCTGACAGTTTGACTTGGGCCCTGTCTGATGGAGGCACTGAGTCTGCATCCAAGAACACGATGGTGCCTACAAAACAGCTCGGGTGGGAAACGGGTCCCAGCTGCTGGGAAACCCCACCTCCTGTGCCCTTCAGCAGGACCTCGGCATTCAGGACCATGGGACCACAGGACCAGTGCAGAGAGTGACAGCATGGATGCTTAGACTATCAAGACTACTCTGAAGCAACCCCCTGAACTTCTCTCTTCCCCCACCAGCTGCAGACACGTTTTCACAGCGAGTGGGACCATGATAACCCAAGATCCCACCTAGAGTTCTCACCCTGTCCAGAGCCCATCCCCCCGCCCCCAGGAGTCCTTCTGACTGTCACCCCGTAGTGAGAACATTCTGGTGAGCATCTCCTAACCTAAGATTCCCACTTTCCTACAATGAAGTGACACTCACTCCGCCCACAGCACCACTCTTTCTCCTTAACAGTCGCTGTTAAAACATCCACCCCCTCAGGAAGGGAGGGAAGCTGGGACATGTGTGAAAAACCTGTGGTAAAACCCGAGCAATGGGCAGTCTGCTCCCTTGGTCATTTATGTGTGTGACTTCATATCCACGTTCACACTGTGGACCATTCTCACTAGCATCAATGTCTCCTCTCACAAAACACCAGAACCAATTAAACAATAAGCCATCGCTTCCTCTCCCCCAGTCCTACCAACCACCTCCCTTCTCTCCCCTCCTCTTCCCTTCCTACCTCCCTCTCTCCTTCACTGATACAAGGTTTCCAACTTGAAATCCTCCTGCCTCAGCTTCCTTGTGCAAAACAATATTTTGGATACACAGTCATTACTAGGTGCCCGTGAAGGATTTGTTCCAGGGAGCCCCAAAGATGCCTAAATATAAGGACACTTGCCTATAATTTGCAAATTATCTCACACACCCTCACCAGCCAGATTTTAGAGGACTTTTAACACCCAATGCTATGTAAATGATATGCAAATGCCATGTAAACATTTATCCTGAAGTGTGGTTCAGGGCTTAGCAGCCTGGACTGAGCCTGCAGGCATTCAGTTCAGACTTAACCGTTTCCTGAGTATTCTGTATCTGCAGCTACTGCTCAACAGGGGCAGAACCCACAGCCATGGAAAGTTGATAGTTCAATAAAATTATTACTGAAATTAATTCCACAAGGTCTTACTCTTTGCCTTCATGTGACGGTTGGAAATGTAAGGTTGCATATCTACTGTGTTCTAGGTGAGTGTGCATGTGTGACGACAAGAGGAATCGGAGTTTAATAAAGGCCTGAGGCTGGTGTCCTTGCTCACTTACGGCATTCAGCTGTGCACCCCAAGTCCTGCGATGCCCCCTCACCTGCTGTAGAGTTGCTGGGAGCTGAAGGTATAAAGGACATACAGTGTGTTCCCTGCCAGGAAGGCCAGAATCCACAAGATGACCAGGACTGATCTCTTCTCCTGCATACAAAGTAAAAGAACCGTGAGGATGCGGTGAAGCCAATGGTGCAGGCAGTGGAACTTTCTAGAATGTTCTGGGATGAGTGGAAACTTCGCTGTCTCAAAGTTTTGAAGGAAGAAGGGCTGATGGTGAGGGGAAGGCTGTTGGTGTCTTCCTGTCTCACTAAGACTCACATAGAAAGTGACAGGAAGGTGGATGCCTGCTTGAAGAACCATCTAGAAAGGCCAGAGCTTACATTCACAGCAGTCTCTGGAGTGACCTGGGCTAGCTGTAGCCTGCACGTGACACACTCCCATTGGCTCCACCCTGCCTGGGAGCTGCCCAACCCAGGACAAGCTACTTAAACAGGTTCATAGCAGCATCTACCACACAGGATCCTAAGAAGGAATGTCCATACACTACTTAGAGTGCCTGGCACAAGTGTCTGCTGATGTTAGGAACTAGACACACACTTGGCATGGTGGCACACAACTGCAATCCTAGCATCCAGAAATAGAGACAGGACAATCAGAAGTCCGAGGTCACCCTGGGCTGGGTGAGACCCTGTCTCAGAACAAGCAAACCAGGGCCAGTGAAATGGCTTTGCAGGTACAAAAGTCTGCTGTCAGGCCTGGTGTCTTGAGTTCAATCCCTGGGACCAACACAGTGAAGGAGAGAACCAACTCCTGCAAGTTGTCCTCCGACCTCCATTCATGCGCTGTGACATGTGACCCACCCCAATAAACAAACTAGTAAAAACTAAAACAAACAACAAAGCAGTTAAGTGTGGCTAAGAGTTAGGCCGTGAAAGCTGGGAGCGGTAGCCACGCCTCTAACCCAGTACAGAGAGGCAGGCAGGTCTCTTGAGAGTCTGAGACCAGCCTGTCTCTCACATCTGCAAAGGCTCCTTTGTTTTTGCCCCGTCGCTTTTGTGCCTGACAGCAATCCCAGAACGCGTCCAGAGTCTGCAGAGAAGGGCAGGCTCCTGTCCTAGTACCCTGGGAGGCAGATTCCTGTGCTGTTGACCCTTCAAAGCCAGTCCTTCCTGGCCCAGGGTGGCTGCCTTGCTGGAACAGATGAGGTCATAGCTGATCCTTCCTTGCGGTTTTGGTAAATGCTCCACACACACTGTCTGAGACCTGACCCAGAATCCTGTGCTCTGCTGTGAAACACATTTCCAGAGAAAGAGCAGACAGACCCATCTCGAGGCTCCCAATCTTCCAAGAGTCAGGTTAATGACTGAGGAAGCACCTCCAGGGGCCAGGAGTGGGTCAGTAAAATGTCGGCTGCACCAGCATGAGTTTGATTCCCCAGCACCTATAAAAGAAGCCAGGCGTGGTGCAGCATGGAGCTGCACTGGGGAGGCAGACACAACAGTGCCCCTGAACTCACTGGCACCAGAGATAAGGTATGCAGCAATGGGGAAGACAGTACACAGATGCTGATCTCTGGTCTCCACACACGTACATGTACGCATGTGCACACACATACCCAGAAACCACCACCAACTGACTGACAACTCTTGTCGGTGAGATTTAGTCACTCGGCAGCCCTTTCTCCCCCAGCTTAGTTTAGAAAGGTCCCACAAAGGCAGGAGGTGAAGGAGAAGAAGCCAGGTTCCTAAGCTTAAGTCCGGTCATGGTGGCCCCGCTCACAGAAAAGAAAACATGCATGTACACTGTGTAATCCTGGGGAAGGAGGATTGTAAGTTCAAAGCCAGCCTGAACATGCAGAGGGCTTAAGGTCAGTCTAGGCCACATGGTGAGACTATGTCTCCTCCATGCCCCCCCACTTCAAAACAAAATATGCATGTATAGACATAATGTCATCTGTGTATTCATGGAGCGTAAGCATCCCAGGGGCTTATCCATGGATCTAGGCATTCTCTTGGTCCTTTACACCTAAGCTCAGGCACCTTGGTGATGACACTGCATTGACACAGGGCCAGTCCCCAAAGTGTCTGCCTATGGGAGGTTGGTCACTCTGTAGTTTTCTTATCAGAAGGGTTGGTATGAAGACAGGACAGAGGGTCAAGAAGAGCCTCCGGCTCATCTCCAGCTCTGGACCTCACATGCAAAGGGGCCTGAGATGCAACCATGCTTTGGGTCGAACACAGGGGCTATCACAGGGTTACCGGCTCTGCAGAAAGCAGTTTTGCAAAACAGATCAATTTAGTGTTTTCTATAGGCCAGGCACCATGTTCAACCCCTTCTGTGATTTATCTTTTTTAGTCATCTTGGGGTCTGAGTTGGTAGTGTGCCTTGACTTATGAGGGGTGACGCTCTGATGTACCCATTCCAAGTTGAAAATAATCAATGACAATACTTTGGACACACTCGGCCTACTGAACAGCCCTGTTTAGTAGTCCAGCACATTGTAGCATGTAGGTTGTCACCCTCTGGACTGGCTGGGAGTGGGCCTGGACCTCCTGGCCTTCAGATCTTCCCAGTTCACCCTCTTGAGTCCTGGGACTAAAGGTACAGCCACTGAGACCAGCTCAAACCAGATGACTATGTTGCTTTGTCAATGTCACGTGGATGAGCTAGCAGAACTCTATGGAACCCCTTTTCTAGAGAGGAGCCTGTGGTTAACAGCTCCCAGACACCTACTATGGGCATGAAGGTGAATGGAGTTATTGACAGTTCCCAGGTACCTAGTGTGGGCCTGACAAAGAGTAGAATTATTGTTTTTCTTTTTTAAAGTGTGTGGGGGGGGTGTACTTGAACGGCAGGCATGAATATGCCGGAGTGAGCATGTGGAGATCAGAGGACAACCCTGGGTATCGCTCCTTGTCTTCCACCTTGTTTGCTACTCTGACCTTGGCCTAGGCAGACCCTGTGTCACATCTCAAGTCTGCAGAGCTGTTAGATGGGAAATCAGCCACTGTGGCAGTCACAGGGACTCACCTTCAATGACACCTGCTCCCGGAGGGTGGAGTTTGCATACGCAAAGGTGCTGGCCATCCCGATGCACACAGCAATGCCTGTAGGGAGCACAAGATGACATGAAGGACATGCTGGCTTCTACCCATTCAGACCTCTCCAGCCTAACTCAGGACCCTGAGCAATGCTGGAAAAAGAACATGTCCTTGGAGTTGGCAAGTAAAGAATGGAGGGGAGAAAGACCAGCTTCTAGGGATTAGGCTATGAGGCTCATTGGCTCGAATGCTGAGTCACTCATTTGGGAGGTGGGCTTAGAGAGATGGGGGGGGGGCACTGTGTGGTGTGGCCAGACCAGAGTTCAAAGTCCAGCTGTCACTTCTGCTGTGTGAGTGCAAGCAAGTTACTGGCCCTCTCTGAGCCCAAGTTCCCTCATCTATGTGACTGACAGACATACAGTTCACAGCAGCCACCTCACAGAGGGGCAGACACACAGGTAGCCTCCAGCAGCGACTCTGTGGGAAACCCTGTCTACTGTAGAACAAACCTGGAGTGATTAGTAACACAGACACAGGAGGCCCCGGGGAAGCAAAGCAAAGCTAAGGGAGAAGATGAAACTCTCAGCCGCAGGCGGCAGGCAGAAGAATGGGATTGAACTGGCTTCCTCACCACTGTCCGCCAGTCTGCAGCCCAGGCTAGTTCCTGCGGAATGACTTGAGTGACTTTTAGACTACGACGTGACTGGCCTAGGACTGATTTTTAGTGTTTAGGTGTTGTCTAGGACCAAATAGAAGTGTTTCTCTTCATTAGAAACAGGTAAGAACGGTTAACTCTAGTCCCTTTTCTCTTTTTCTTTCTTCTTTTTTAATACGTTCTTTTTGGATTACACAATAAACAGGGCTGGAGACGGCTCATCTGGTAAAGGTGCTTGCTACCAAGCCTGACAATCTGAGTTCAATTCCCAGAACCCTCAGTGCAGAAAGACAGAGCTGACTCCTAAAATATGTCCGCTGACCCAACAGAGGTATAAAATGCCATTGTACATATTTTTGTGCACATGTATGCACACATTAAACAAACAAATGTAAATTAAAAACAACCACATAGTTCACTGGAGCTGGGCATCGTGGTGCACGTCTGTCACACCTATGACCTTAGCACCGAGGACAATGAGGCAGGGGAACAACAAGTTTGATGTCTGCTGAGCTACAAAGGAATTGTGCCTCAAACGGACTGATAATGAAAGAAACAACACCACTCGAGAATCACACAGCATCAAGGGCAGGCTTGTGGCACATGTCTAGAATCTAGCACTGGGGAGGCAGAGGCAGAGGCAGGAGGATCCCTGCAAATCTGAGGTGAGCCTCAGAAACAAACATACACAGTTATACCAACAGTCAAAGCTACAAAGAGACCTTGTCACAAATAAAACAAAAAATCCTTAGACATAAGCTTGGCAGAATTCAGGGTGAGACTTGAGGACATGCTGGCTTCCATGTTTAGGAACAGCAGGGAAGGGTAGTGACATTGGGGCTCCAGAAAGGAGGGGGTGATGGAGTTGGCAAGAACGTCACAGAGTGAAAAATAAGAAACAAAAGATGGTCTCATCTTGAGATTTTCTTTTCTGCTGTTTATTTTTTAATTGTATGTGAGCACCTGACCGTGAGCTCACACGAGCACACATGTGTGAGCACCTGACCGTGAGCTCACGTGAGCACGCATGTGTGAGCACCTGACCGTGAGCTCACACGAGCACACATGTGTGAGCACCTGACTGTGAGCTCACATGAGCACGCATGTGTGAGCACCTGACCGTGAGATCACGTGAACAACTTTCAGGAGTTCTCTTTCTCCACCACAGGTTTTGGGGACCAAACTCAGCAAATCGGGGGGTTACAAGGCAAGCACCTTTACTCACTGAGTCACCTTGCTGGCCCTTGAAATTGTCTGTATGGGAAGAAGCAACTGAGTCACAGCCTGTACGTACTGCGGGGCAGACTGGCACCATCAACACTGCAGAAACCATCATGAAATGATGAATATGTGCCAGGTACTTGACTAAGTACTACACAAGTCACTGTCATACTGAGTACCTGTGACGTGCCAGACTCTGTCAGGGGTCTGTGTATGTGTGTGCATGTGTGCAATGGTCAGAAGAGAACCTGTAGAGTGGATTCTCTACATGAGTCCAGAGGACTGAACTCAGGTCGTTAGGTTTGGTGCCAGGTGCCTTTATCTGCTGAGCTGTGTGGTTGGCTCTGGCTATTTGAATGTGTGGCAGTAATGAACACAAATAACCACACACTTCCTCCACATGCGTTACATACGTGACCTCAAACACAGCCTCATCATGATTCCAAGAAGTATATCACCCCTCAGCATTTGTGGGGAGTGTTCTGGGATCCCTGTAGACACCCAAATCTGCGGCTGTTTCAGTTGAAGGTGAAATGGCACAGTATTTGCATAAAAGCTACACATAGCTTTGTTAAATCATGTCTGTGCATGCGGTGACAGAAACTCCTTATACTGTAATGTGGATGGACTATGGTCTGGGCATGTTCACTACAGACACTTCCTTCTTCATGCATATGTGGATGTGTGAACATGCACCTGGAGGTCACACACTGACATCAGGTATCTCCACCGTAGTTTCTGAAGACAGGGTCTCTCACTGAACCTGTAAGCTGCAGGGATTCCCTGTCTCTGTCCACCCCCCCCCCCGCAATGCTGGGGTAGTAGCTGTGTACCACCTGGCTGTTTATATGAGAACTGTGATTAAACACAAGTCCCCTGCTTATGGGGCAGGCACTTTACTCCCTGGACTCACCCCAGCCCGTCCTTGAGTGTCCCATGTGCAGTTGGTTAAGTCTACAGATGTACAAGTGGGGTTTGAGAAGAACAGCTGTCTGTACTCAAGCCCTATTTGAAAGACACGTGGAACCAAGGCAGTCATGCAGCTAGGACAGGCTGGGGCTGTGGTTCTGACCCCTGAAGTCTGAGTTCTTAGTTATGCCATGAGACCAGCTAAAGAGGGTTCTATCATCTCAACCCCACTGGACAGAGGAGAAAACTGAGGCTCAGAGAGGCCAGGTCACCTGCTCAAGATCATACAATTGGGCTGGAATTTGAACCCAGGTCTGACTCAGAACTTCACGTATGCATTCAAGCATGGAGCACCAGGGTTCCTCTACTGTCTGATCCTGGCTCTGGGCATGCCCAGCCCTTCCCTGGAGCTGCACGCCCTCGGGAACTCACCCAGCTTGTGCTGGAAGCACAGTTTGGCCAGCAGAATGAGGATAAAAGGCAGTCCCTTCTGCAGCCAGCAGATCACAGCCTTCAGCTCAGACAGTGCGGGTGCTGGAGTCCCTGGCTGCTCATCCATCCCTTCTTCCGAGTGCCCACGGTGGTCTCCACCCACATGCTGCAGCAGGGAGCCCCCACGGTGGGCGGCATGGTGGAAGTGGTGGTGGGGCTGGCGGTGGTGGTAGGTGCTTCCTTCTGTGCTGCGGCCACCGGTCTCATCCCTGGTGGCTGGCATGGGGATGAACACGTCCCCGCCCCCTGCTGTGGAGCCCAGCACCAGACCTGCTGGGAAGGGGTTGGCAGGCAGGCCACCTGCCAGGCCTGAGAAGAGTGCAGGAGGGGACGCTGTCTCTGCCTTCAGGCTCTCAAATACTCCACCCTCATCCACGCTGGCCTCGGGGCTGAGTGCCTGGCTGCGGCTTCTGTAGGATGGGATGGCAGAAAAAGCCCACATCAGACCTGGCCCCAAACTTACACTACAGGTGCAGACTTAACTCCACAATGGTGTCTAGAGGGAAAAGGAGCCTGCACAAGGAGAACTGGATGAGGTCATCAAACATAACCCCCAGGGTTAAATCCTGGGATCTTTACGTTCAGAGGGAGTAACCAATAAAACTGGGATGGCCAGCTGCATCACTAACATCCAGAACTGTGAAGCACACCTCCTTCTTTATAACCTCTTCTTGCCTGGAGTGGTCTGCTTTTGCAACCACTATGCGGCTGAAAACTAGCACCCTTATGGGACGGTGGGCATGAAGTGCCAACAGTGTGACTGACCCAACCGTGTCTCCCCTCAAAATGCTGGGTGTAGCCGGAGCCCTTGAACCCTAGAATGTGACCTTATTTAGGGGCAGGACCCCAATCCAGTATGGCAGATGTCCCTGTGAGGAGGGGTCAGGAAGAGACTTCAGAAAGCAAGTCTCTGGGTGAGTCACAGAGATACTAGCCCTACATGGCTTGTGATCCCAGCATTTGGGAGGCTAAGACAGTAGACTCCTTAACTTCAAAACCAGGTTATCTTGAGAAAGCGGGAAGAAGGCTGGGGACTGTTGCTCAGTGGTAAGGCTTGGGGTCCACTGTGTTTCTGACCCATGAACTCCTACCACTAGCCCATGTTAGGAATACACAATATCCCCATTTCACAGACAAACCATGGAGGCACACGCAGACACAGGTCAGAGGTGAATGGCTGGTGAGGGATGAGAACTGAGGACTTGGAACCAGGGGGACCAACTCTATACCCTACATTTATGTGTTTATTTTTGAGACAGGCTCTCATCTATCTTAAGCTGGCCTCAAACTTGCTATGTAGCTGAGGCTGGCTTTGAACTCCCAATTCTCCTGCCTCCAGCTCCCAAGTGCTGGGGTTATGGAAGTGACCACCACATCAGGTTTTATGTAGTGCTGGGGACTGATGGGGCTTCCTGAGTGAGGCGAGCACTGTGCCCACGGACCCACAACCAAAGCCCCAACTCTCCATAAAAGCTGCCAGATAAGCACCTACACTCTGATCTCACACTGGATGTCTCGCCTCTCAAGGGCCTCCTGCTTGAGCTTGCCATTGTCACTACGCTGTCCCCTAGCCCTGCTTCACCCCATCTAGGTTACCTCACCCTGCCTCCATCAGATGTCACATCTCCTCCTTGATGGGAAGGCAGGGGCCACCTCTCACTAACCCCAGGGACTGCCTGCAGAGGACTGATCTCAGTCTATTGTCCACCTTTTCCTAGAGACCCAGCACCCTCAATCCTGGTTGTGTGCTGTCCTCACTGTGGGGAGCCCAGGACAACTGCAGGTGGCCTAGACCCATCAAAGACCAAATGTGTCAAAATCTTTGGAGTGGGCCCTGAACCTCGGCTTCTCAGATCTGCTGGAGATTCCAGCATGCAGTGACAGGGACAAACTTGACTGCTTCGTCTCATTTGTGCCTTTGCCAGAGAGCACAGTGCATCTTGTACAGAGTATGTTTCACCAATGTAGTTTGAAGGAATGAGTCAGAGAGTCAGGGCTAGTCCCAGAACAGTCAAGGTTACATAAAGAAATCATGTCTCCAGAAGGAAAAAAACTGTCGAAAGCATTTGCTTGAGCCTGGTATTTACAAAACTCATTTGATCCCAGAATTGTTTTTATCCCTAGAAAACCCATTAATGTTATACAGGATACTGAGACACACAGAAAGGGACAGGTTGGTCTGGAGAAGTCTCAGAGCTGTTTCCTTCACAAACTGGACTTCATGGCACATCATCCTAAACCTGGTACAGCTTGAAGATGGCTACCTCATCACTCTCCCCACCGGGCCCCCTCCCTGGCGGCTCCAAGGCCTGGGAACTGCGTGGTCCTCCTCCCTTGGGCTCTGGATAAAAATACTGATGATAGAAATGGCAACAACAACAGGCACCATGGCTATGTGTCTCGAAGGAATTGAGCTTTCTCTGCATTTCAAGAGCTTGGCTCAGAAAGCACACATTTTGTCAGGTGCCCAGGCCTGTGTGGATGACCCTACCATCCCAGGGGATGCTGGAAAGTCTCCCCCAATCCCTGAGCTCACCTGAGTTCCTGAGGCCCCAGGGAACTCCAGCACAACTCTGGACCGCTCTAACCACCAAGGGCTTTGTTTTTAGTTGGCCTCCCTCCCCCAGCCCTTCTCCTGTATCCAGCTGGGACTGTAGCCAAAATGGGAAAGAATATTCCTTGGGGGGTTGGAGCTGCACTTCCAACTTAACCACTTAAGGGCAACGGCTCAGAGAGCCCAGGGGAACGGATCCACTTGGGTCAGAGAAGGTAAAATATGACGTCTAAAAGGGGCCAATAAGATGGGTTCAACGGTGTCTAATGACAATGCTGCCAACCTGAGTCTGATACCTGGGACTCAAATGGTGCAAAGAGAGAACCGACTCCCACAAGCCGACCTACCCGCATGCCATGACACAGGCACCCACCCAAATAAATATGGAATGTAATTAAAAGTTATAGTGCAAATTTTGATCGGAACAAATAGACCAAAGGTCAAATCTTAGTCCTGCCATTTCCTGGCTGTGTGACTTTAGCTAATGGACTTGCCCTCTCTGGACTCCAGTCTCTCGTCTTCAGGCTGTTCGAATGGAGGCAGAGATGCATGGTGGACAGTATTTTTTCTGCCACAATTTCTGCCCCCAAAGATGTCTGGGTTCACTTGAAAGAAAAGTCCTCAGCTCAGGAGATCCGATCAGGCATGCTAACTAATCGTTAGAAAGATGCTGCCCCTGTGCATCCTCGTGCTCATGAAGAAGGCACATTCCTTCATCCTCAGCAATGCTGGAGAAACTCAGACCTGGAGGTGTTGCTTCCTGCCAATGGCACTACAGCTGCCATATCTGTCCACTATCTGCACCGATGAAAATGCCAGAGACTGGATAAAGGTGTGGCTGTTCCGTTCCTGAAACCAGGACCGCTGTACCCAGTCCACACAAGACTGGGTCTCACAGAGGGAAAAGCGGGAAGACCATAACCCACTCCCCTGCCTCCTGTGCCCCAGCAGCTACACATGGTTCCAGGGGAGCTGGTATGTATATATGTGGGTGCTGGAAGGTCCCCTGAAGGGAGAACTCCAGCATAGCAGCCCTGTTGAGATGGGCTTTTTGGTGACACAACTGCCTTTGAATCACTCAAGGTCCCCAGAAAGTGACCCCAATAAACTCAAGGGTTCACACGCAGCCTTGTAGGAAAGAGGGGCAGCTCTCAGCAGGCACAGGTCTGCCAGATCCCTGATCTTGGATTTCCGAGCCGAGAGATAGATGCCTGTGCGGCAAGAGGCAGGTTGGACCCTGTGCAGTGTGTAGCAGCAGCTAGCAGAGGCCAGGTGTCTCTGAAGGAAAACCCGGCAGGAACAGTTACTCATCCGAGCCTCGTGGATCCTTGTGGATCCGTCTTCCAGGGTTTGGGAACTGTCCTAAGACAACAGCAGCTCTCTGTCAGTCCCTGCTGCAAGGCTGCTGCACTTCGCTGTGGTTTAGGTCTAAGGAGAAAGACCCCTGAGGTATGGGTCATGGGGTGTGCTATTAGGGGGTGCTGTGGGCCTTTACGAGGTGGAGCCTAGTGGTAGTCCTCAGGTCCTTGAGGGTGCACACCGCACGGGCATCAGACTGAATCAGTCTGAGCGGGGCATCACCGCATTTCTTATTTCTGCAGGCAGCATCTCCCGCTGAACCCAGAGCAAGCCGACCCCCACCAGTCAGTCTAGTCAGATAAGGTGCCCGGAGAGTCCCTGTCTCTGCCCCCCAGGTACAGGGACTGTCAAGCTAGCCCATCTTTACATGGGTTCTAGGAATGTCAACTCTGGTCCACTGCTTGCTGGACAAA
Organism: Dicrostonyx torquatus; assembly: GCA_028555095.1. Classification (NCBI taxonomy): domain Eukaryota; kingdom Metazoa; phylum Chordata; class Mammalia; order Rodentia; family Cricetidae; genus Dicrostonyx; species Dicrostonyx torquatus. Next base: position 3,053,815 of record JAQHUG010000208.1, read on the forward strand.
CATTTTCTTCTCCAAGGAGTCTACCTGCTCCTCTCTGCCATGTTTGAGAAGTAAATCACTCCCACCCACACATACAGCCAGCCACCATGGCCATCCATGACATGAGGTGATGAGGTCAAAGGTGTCCACTGAGGCAGCCTTGCCATTTGCTCTCATCCTCCAAGACTGTGAGCTACAAAAACGTTTTCTCTTTATGAAGTCATATGCTTCAAGTGTGCTCTTAGAGGAACACAGAGCTGCCAAATGCGCCGCAAAGCAATTTTCCATTGAGTCTATTTTATATCTCCAACAACTAACATTGAGAAGTGGGTATTTTTCAATTCATTTCACCATCCAGAGTGTAGGGTCCCCATATGTTGAGGAGTTGGGGGAGGAGGATTCTTACCTTTCAGGTGGAATACTGTCAGTGTTGCTACTGTGGCGCCTCTGCATTTTCCTTAGCACCTAAAAGTCAACACATGTGTGAGTCACGTCCATGGACACGACCCTTGCCTGTTGCCATGGTAACTATAAACAAGTATCCCTCCTATGTTACATGGCTAGGGCTCTCTGACAACTTCCAAACCAGATTCCTATCATTCCTGCCTTGCAACCCTAGGTATTATATCCCACAGGAGAGAATTGTTACCCCATCTCACAGGGAGGTCCTAAGAGCCACAGGTGAAAGTGGTTCTTATGTAAAAGGAGAAAATAGCTCATGCGACTGCGGACAGGCGCTAGATGGGGTGCAGTGAGAAGCAGACAGCACCCGCCCTTCAACTTGCTGTGTGACCTCAGACAGATCAGAAACCTCTCTGTGGCCTTGTCTGTCCCACGGGAGGGAATGGCTCGGTCAGACTGAAAGCCTCCTTCCCTCTCACACATTTGATAAATGAAGGCATGGCTTCCCGTGGAGACGCGTCACCTGGAGCACTGCAAGGAGCCACATGGACTTCAGACCTCCATGTTGACGAAACGTGCCGTGGACGTTCAGGACTCCTGCTGTAAAGTGGCTACCGCATCCCAGAGACAGCAAGCCTTTTTCCTTCCTCTTCAGAGGGAAGCGCGGGGCAGGGGCTCCTACAACACATCAGACCTTGGGTGGCACAAAGCACTTGGGTGAACAGGTCATGGGATGACTTCTGCCAGGTAAGAAACTGAAGGATGCAACTGGTAACTATAGTGGGTGATCCCATTTGACCCGTAGTTCTGTAGCCTCTTAGCTACCCCCCTCTGAGGCACCTATGGCCGTTATGGCTTCAATAGATTTGTCTTATTAGCAGACTATGACTCCTAGGGGTTGAGGCCATAGCTCTGTTGATAAAGCGCTTGTCACACAGTCGTCAGGAGGACCTGAGTTTGATCCCCAGAACCTCTGTATGAAGCGGGGCATGGTGGTGTGCCATGTAATCCCAGCACTGGGGAGACTGAAACCAGAGGATTCCTGGGACGCCCTGGCCCAGTCGTCCTAGCTCATGAGCCCTAGGTCCCAGTGAGAAATCCTATCTCAAGAATAAAATAAAATAGCTGTTTCCCAAGGAATGATACCAAGGGTGACCTCAGACTGGCACACACGCATATGCACATTCACACCCATACACAATCCCACACATGAGCATTCAAACACCTTTGTATATGTACGCACACACTCACACACTCGCATGCGCGCGCGCGTGCGCACACACACACACACACCAGCAGGAAGAAAAAGAAAGAAAATCATGAATCCTGATTGGGGAATACAGAAAACAGTTTTCGAACTTCCCCTAGTTTCCCAGTAAAACCAGATTTGCCAGAAGCCTCCAGGTTGTGCCCGAACATCATCACTGCTTACAACCTCAGCTCTGTGAGCTGTGCCCAGACACTCTCACCTTAGCCTTTCCCCCACTCCAGGTCTTCACACTTGCTGTTCCTCCCCCAGAATGCTTTTCCAGCTGAGGGTCGCACAGCTGACTTCTCTGATACAAATGGCACCTCCTTCCGGGGGCCTTCTCTTCTCCCCCGGTTCCTGTGGGGTCTGTCTGCTGTCTTCACAGCGCTTACCATTTACATGCATGTTCATTTATACGAGCCATGAGGAGACTGGTGTCTGGTTTGCTCTTCTACCTCAGCACTGCAGAGATGGAAGGTGATCAAGTGTGCAAACGCATCGGGTTTCCCAGACACAGTTTTCTTAGATCCCTGCACCTTGTCCCACCTCCCACACCAAGAAAAGATCAAGAAAAAAGGGACGGGGCCTGCAGAGTGTGTACAGTGCTTCTGCGGAGGACCTAAGTCCAGTTCCCAGTCCCCATGCGGGCAGCTCACAACTACCTGTAACTACAGCTCCTTCTCCTGGCCGTGGAAGGCACTCACGCTCACATGCACAAACCCACACTCACACATAATTAAAAAATAAAAACATCTTTAAAGAAATGGAGGATATGCTTCCACGAACAGGTTCAGCTTCCTGGAGTATCTCCCTATACAGACCGTCTCTTAGCCCAGGCCAACACAACTGGCCGTTGGAGGGCTGCTTAATTCTTCACAGCCTTACAAGACCACCAACCTAGGATGCCACCAGCTAAGTCGCTTATCGTTTTTGTAAGGTTAAATTAGGTGAGGAAAGACTCTTTGGCACCATCTTCATATACAGGCAAGCGCTCTATCACCGAACTACACCCTCGACCCCGCCATCTTTATAAAGAAAGGAAATGTCATCATGTAACAAGTCCCCAAGAACTTGCAATCTGGTTTAATACTGCCACTGGCCCAACTATTCACCCTCGGGAAAGATAAAACACAGCATCGCCACGTTTCCTTCTACAAGCTTGACGCAACGTCCTAAATTAAATGCCCACGACTCTTTTGCAGGCAGGCGGTACAACTATTCTAATAACGAATCCTGGTGCATATCTTGCCAGCAGGATGCAATAGAATGAATGAATGAACCGCCTCGGTTCCACACACCCTGGCCCTCCTTATGAGGCCACACACATCCTACAGGACGCTTAGGCTCAAGCGGCGTCCCCAGGCCGGTCCAGGGCCGCACCGCGCGCACAGGGGAAGCCTTTCTGGCCAGGCTTGCAGGGCGGCAGGGGAGCGAAGGGCGAGCTTCGCCTTCGTTTACCTTCCAGACACTTCAGCAATCACGGCCTCCTCTAATCCAGCCGAGCCAATCACTGGCGTGGCCCGGGAGCCACGTGACTTCCGGCCGGCTCAGCCAGGAGCGCACGTCGGCGCTAGGACCCAGGCACAGCAACGCCGGCCTCTGGTCTGCAACGGTCCGCCCCTGCCTCCGGATTCAGCCAATAAAAGGCCGTGTCTCTTCAGGGACCAATGGCCAGAAAGCATGGAGGGGGCCTGGCGATGGCATCACTGGGCGGGGCGGAGCGTGCGGCGGATCACGTGGCCGGGGCGGCTGCTGCGGGGAGGCTGGGTAGGGTTAGGAGCCAACTTGGTGGGTCATGCCGCGGGGTCGTCTCTGCGCTTGCGCCGCTCCGGGATGCTGAACCTTGCAGTGCTTCTGTGGCGCCGGCTCCTGCGCAAGCGCTGGGTGCTCGCCCTGGTTTTCGGGCTCTCGCTGGTTTACTTCCTCAGCAGCACCTTCAAGCAGGTAAGCGAGTGCTCTCGGGACCTCGGTCCCTCTGATCCTTCTTACTCCTCTAACCCTCTTCCCTCAGATCCTATGTCTTTCCCCAGATCTCCTCCCTATTTCCTATGCTCCTCTAGTCCTCCTCCCTCCTATCCCCCAGCTCTTCTCCCCCTCGCTCCCACCTCGTCCTCCACCGGCCCTCCTCCCACTGACCTTTCGTCCTCCCCCAGCTCTCCTCCTTCCCTTCTTCAGCCCCCCTCCCGCCCTTCTCCGTCCCTTCCTTCCTCTGATTCTCTGCCTTCCTCCCGCCCATCCTTCGTCCTCCCCTGCCCTCCTTCAACCCTCTTCCCTCCCGTCCTCCATCCTTCTCCAGCCCTCATCCTTGATCCTCCGTTCTCACACTTCTTCCCTCCGACCCTCGATCCTCTGTCCTCTGTCTTCTCTGGTCCTCTGATGCCCCTCCCTGAGGTCCCGCCTTGTAGTCCTTTTCCTTATAATGTGCAGCCATTCTGTACTCCCTCCAAGCCTCTGATTCTCTTCTTTTAAGTCTTGGATCATCCAGTACTCCTCCTTCTGATCATCTGGTCTTCCCTCCACCCCTCCTTCAATCCTCTATCCTCTGTCCTCAACTCTGTAGTCCTCCTCCCTCTGATAGTTCCCCTCGCTCCTGTCCTCTGACCCTTCCCTCTTAGCCTCTTGTGTATTAAAGGCTATATGGAGGGTCAGAAAGGGGGAACATCCCAGGTCTTTGTACCCTCCCTCCCTCTATGCCAGATCTGGCTGGTAGGCCAGGCAGAGCAGGGACTCAGACCTGTGCCCAGCATTTCATCCTCAGGCAAGCTCCTGCTCTGCACCCAGACCTTTTGATGGACAGGTGGACAGTAAGTAGAGATGGCTAGGCCAGGAAGTGGCCAAGGGCTCTGTGCTGTGTTCACCTGGGTGACCCAACAGCTCCTGGAGGTGCCCCTTTTTGTGCACACCTTGGTTGGGTGGACTTTTTCCCCCTTAACCTTTTCATTTTTGTGTGGAGTGTGAGCTCCTAGAGCGTTGGAATCCGGTTTTAGTAGGAAACAATACCCAAAGTTTCATTCTGGGTTGCTTTCTGCCCTTCAACTGCCCCCCCCAATTTATCCTTTGATTCGGTTTTACTTCTTTTCTCCTACGTTCCTTTCTGTTTTTATGTTGCGTTTGGGTTTCACTGTGCTATAGTCCATCTTGTATCTTACTGTAGTGTCTTTGCTACTTTGTTACAACAGGTGCAAAGTGTTCTCACTGCAATTTGGTTGCCATTTTCTAACGGCTAAGGGTGGAGAACTTAAGGGCTACTTAAACCTTCCTTGGAGGAAAGTCTACTCGAATCTCTTCTGGCTTCTTTGAAAAGGCTGAGGGAGGCAGCTGTCCTGAGGGGTCAAGTTCATGCATTCAATGTATAGATGAGTAGTATGTAGATAAAAGTAAACGTCACCTGGGGGCTGGGGAGGCAGGAGAGCTATGGTGGGGGGGGGGGAGGAAAGTGCATCTCACCTCTCACCTGATTGTAGGCACAGGCCAAGTATTGCAGAGGCATGTGTGGTCATGTGAGCAGCTGGCCTTCATGAGTTGTGTTTGTAGGCTCATTCCCACACCCCATGCTCCTTCCTTTGTCTAGTGGAACTTAGCATGTGCTGGGAACTGAACCTAGCTTCTCGCTCTACACCTGCCTAGGTGTGGACTAGCTTCATTGTTTCTCTGCGTGTGCCATTAACATCTCAGTATGTTACTTTAGCCTAGTCCTGTCCAGAAAGTCCCAAATTCTTCTGCCTACTGCACCCTTTTTCTTCTTTTCTGAATGGTGTGTGTGTATATGTGTATGTGTGTGTGTGTGTGTCTTATCTTGTCAAGATTTGACTTGAACTTGTAATCCTCCTGTCTCAGTTTTCCAAATTCAGGTAATTGTTTCCATTATGCCCACCTGGAACAGAACCCTTGGCTCTCCTCTGCCAGTTTTGTTTCTCTCCAGTCCTCACCATCTCCCTAAGTGACTTTACTGTTCACACTTCTGTCATTCTTTTCTTTCTGTCACTTCTGTCCCCAAAACATTGGCTCTGCAATGTGCAATGTCCTCTGCCTGATCATTGGCCAGAATTATGTCTGTTGTCCACTTGGGATCAAGACACTCTGGTCTATTGCCTGGACTGGTGCACAGCCCAACAGGTCTTCTTTCTGTTTGTCTCACAGTCTGTGCAGTGACGGGGTGATGATCTAGACAAGGTTTCCACCATGGCCTTCCCAAATGGGAAATTCTTTGCTCAAGTGAAAAGAGCTCCTTTGAGTTCTCTGTGTGACTGAATGAATTTTGGTCACTTGGGGCCCAACTGATCACAGTTAATGACTCAGGTTATGCTGATGTCCCAGTGTCATGCACTCTCCTGCCTGCCTTTCCGCCATTTGCGTGTGTGGCAATTACAAACCCGGTATGTCTCGTTTGTGTGCTTGCTCCTCTGCGTCACCTCACCCTTCTTTTTCAACACAGTTTTCTTGAGAACAGAGACCTGTGTGTTCAGACACTCCAGCCTTCTTCTCTGTCCCTACCCTCAGGACTTCCTGGGGCCGGAGATTGGTTCAAGTGAGTCTTCTTGGTGGGGTAACCTGACTTCTCAGCCAATTTATTCCTTTTTTTTCTTCTTAATCTTGGCTCAGATGCTGTCTACCTGGCAGCCTTCCCTACAGCCACATTTTAACTAGAGAGAGAGAGAGAGAGAGAGAGTGGTGTGAGGTGAGGGTAGGCTGTGGGCATCTTTTTTTAACTTGTGATTTAAGTCTTTTAGGGGGGATTATGAAACCCCTAGACCTGTTGTCTTTGTCTTTTTTGTTTTGGTTTTGTTTTTGCTTTTCTATTTTCTGTGAACCAGGAGCATTGATAATCATTGCCAATCTTTGCTGTCCTATTGTTATGATAGGGCCTTTGACTAGTAGATGACCAAAGTGCATCTATGTGCAGAATCTACAGGAGACTCAAGTCCCATCAGGGTGGAATGAACTTGTCTTCTTAGCGTGGCTTACTGAAACACCACATGAACTCTGGTGGTCTGAACAACACACATGCCCTAGCTAGGAGGTCCCAGACTCGGATGCTGGCAGATTCTGCATGTGGTGTCTCCCCTGCCCCCCCCCGACACAGCTGCACACTGGTCTCTTTAATCCCCTTTCAGATGTACCAGTCCATCCATCCCTGAGGACTCCACCCCATGACCTCACAGAATTCTAGTTTCCTTGGAGACACTCCACTTGTCAATCTGTGGATGTCACTGTCCGCTAATGCCATTTTGAGAGTGAAAGGTTTGGCATTGATTTCCAGTGTAGCGATGGGTATTCAGTTCACAACTGGGTAGCTACATACAACTTGGCCCTGGGACACTGTCACATGCTGTCACCTGTGAAATACAGCTCTTAAAAGTGGCTGGTAGGATGTACTGTCAGGTTGTGAAGTGTAAGGCATACTTCTGCATACCCAGCCAGCCCTGTGTTGTTAGCCTCTGCCTTTGCCCTTGGAATGCTGAGAGCCTGTGTTTCAATTCTGGTTCTTGGAGCCCTATCCTGTGCTGCTCTTGAAACACCCT
>JAQHUG010000208.1:3067152-3096264 GCA_028555095.1 Dicrostonyx torquatus
TGCCCTTGCAGAGGACCTGGAGTCTGTTCCCAGTTAACTCCAGTTTCTTGGGATTTGACACCCTCTTCTGGCTACCATGTACACCCCTCCCCTCCCACACAAATAATAAAAATAAAATTTTTAAAGTTCTTTATGATTCTTTACAACTGTAATCCCCAGATGTTTGCAGTGGCCTTGGTCTGTCTCCTCCATTGTTCAGACTCCTGTGCAGATTCCTTAAGGTCAGCTATGCCTCGCGCGGGAGTGCTGTACGTCTCTGGAACATGCCTTTCATTTGACCCTTCTAATTACTCCAAGACCTACACAGCACGCTTCCTAATTAGCCTTTTAAGAACCTGAGAGGCCGTGTGCGCCAGCTGTGCAGGCTCCACAGCTGCTTGCACTCGCAAAGAATGTTCTCTTGTGTCTCTGCCCACTTCTGCTCCCATCCTTCCTCAGCGGTGTATCTGTGTGGACTTCTAACATCCCTAGGTGTCGGTGGCTCTGAGTCACAACCACAGCCTTTGTCAGCCATCCCTTAGAGCACCTGCCTAAAGTAGGGCACTTTGTAAGAATCCCCTTGGAATAAATTTTTTCTATTATCGCTGTCTGAGACAGGGTCTCTCTATGTCATCCTGGCTGTCCTGCATTGCCTTTATGTAAACCAGGTTTCTTTGAATCTGCAGAGATTTGCCTGCCTCTGCCTCCTGGGCACTGGGTTAAAGGTGTGTGCCATCACACTCAGCTTTGAGTGAATCTTGAATGAAAACAGTACACATATTTATGAAAGTCTTAAAGATGAGACAGCCCAGAAGGGCAGCAGGAACTCTGTTGGAAAGTCCGGTACCCACTGGATGGAATTTCTCCTCTGTCTCTTCCACATGCTTGCCACCTGACTTTAAAAGTGGGTCACGGCCGACTTTTCACCCACAGAGTCCTCTTGGCAGAAGTTTCGAATGTTCAGGTTTGGCAAGTTCAGGTGCTGGAGAACCACGAGGCATGGGGGTCTGTGACAGAGAGTCTTCTGGGATACGCTGTCAGGGTCTGCTCCTGAGCAACTTGTAGGGTGCACCTAAGAGACTCCCTGCCTCCCAGGGCTACTGAGTTATCACCTGTCCTGTTCTGGGCCTGCTAGCAACATCTCTTATGAGAAACAAAAAGGAGAGGCAGGATACAGGGAAGCCATCTTGAAGGACTGTTTTCCATGAGCACATTAAAGGAAGGGATCCAGTCCCAGTGGTGGTAAGAGGGGTCATCTAGGTAAATGCTGGGATATTGCAGGTGGTGGGTCAGACTTTGGGGCAGTTATCTGGCCCAGCCTAGCACTTACCACTGTGAGGGACTCATGGGACTTTTTCAGAGTCCCACACTGATCCACAGTGTAGTCCTGAAAGCAGAGCCAGGGCGTGTCTCTGATCTGTGGAGGCTGTGTCTCCTTAACAACGAGGGCGCGTCAGCATGATGGATTATTATGCATCCGTGAAGATTTGATTATCTAGATAATGTGGGTCCTTGGAAATGTTTAACCACCCAGTAGCGTTGAGAGCAACTGTAAATGTGGTCAGAGGTGAGCATGCCAAAACCTTTAATCCCAGCACTCAGGAGGCAGAACCAAATGCATTTGTATTTAAGTGTTGGGATTCTAGGTAGTTTCTGAATTTCATGTTGATAAGCATTGTTTTTTAATGAACCCCTTTCTTTTGGATAATGATGGCTTAACAGGAACGTACAAGGATGGCATTGCTTCTCGTTTAGTTTCTCCCATGGTTAATAATCAGCGTATTTTCATGTGTTTTGGGTTTTTGTTTGTTTTGTTTTCCTACTATTGAAGCAGAGTTGTGGGAAAGCTCAGCATGTGGTTTCTGTAGTGAAACTCACTAAGGAGTTTCCTAGAGCAAGGTGTGTGTGGACATGCAGGCATGGTGGTGCACACCATGATCCCATAATCCCAGCACCTGGAGGCTAAGGCGAAGGATTGCTGTGAGTTCCAGGTAGGCCTGAACTGTCGCCAGAGGGAGAGGGTCATTTAGAGCTGTTTTGTTATTCATTCATGATTAGGTGCAAGTGGCTGCTTTGTTCTTGGCTTGTTTGCTGGGCTTCATTCTCTAGTTTAAAGGTGTGGCTCCTGTCTTAGAGGAAGATCCAGCTCTCACCCCAGGGCCACTCCTTCCTTGGTTTGCTAGGCAAAGGACTGCGTAGCCAGAGTGGCATCTAGGAGCAGCTGTAAGATGGCTGCTCTGTTTTCACACACAGAAAGACCTTTGTGAGTTGTCAGGCTTTGCCTTGCCCCTAAAGTTATGCCTCTGATTCGGGTTTTCTACACAAGTACTTGTCACGGCTTCGGCCCCCTGGACTAAGCTGTCAGGCGACAGTCTGGGATGATCAGACTAACATGTCTCCTCCTGGTTCTAAAAGTGTTCGGGCTTCATGTTCTGTTCCATGGTGTGTGCATTTTAGTATTTCAAAGCTTAAATTGCCTGCAGAGGGGAAAGCTTTTCTTCTAGAATTCCATAGAATCTTTTATCTGCTTCTGGGACCTTGCATGGTCAGCACAGCCATTGGGGAGGATAACTTTAATTTACCACATTTTCCTGCTGGCTTATTTTGTGACTTTGCTCAGATGGTACCCGTGCCAAGGGTGATGGGACTGGGAGGGGGCGCAGAGGTGTAGACTCCTGCAGAGCAAGTGAGGCAGGAAAAACGCCTTGAACCTTCCTTTCCCCCTGTGGTCTCATTGCAGGAAGTGAGGGCGGTAAGAGACCGGAACCTTCTCCAGGTTCAAGACCGTGACCAGCCCATGTGGAAGGTCCAGTTTAACCTTGGCAACAGCAGCCGCCCCAGCAACCAGTGCCGAAACTCTGTTCAAGGGAAACATCTCATCACAGACGATCTGGGTACGGCCTCCCTTCCCTACTCTCAAGGCCCTGGGACTCTGGATAGCCTTCCCGCAAGGCTTTGTCCTACCCACTCCTCTGAATCTTCTATACCCTTCTCTCCATCCCAGGCTCCCTGCAGCATCTGGGAAGCTTGGCTGAGGAGCCAAACTCCTAGCAGGTTCTCTTTGCTTACAGCTCCAGCCTTGGCCTCAGGCCCAGACCGCTTCCTACCAGGCACAGGCACAGGGGTTCCTCATCTTGTTTCTCGTGTGTGTGTGTGTGTGTGTGTGTGTGTGTGTGTGTGTGTGTGTGTGTACCACGTGGTGTTTGTGGTGGTCACAGGCTAACCTTTTGCCATGTGGATCCCAGAGATTGAACTCAGGCTGTCAGCCTGTTAGCAGCCTCCTTTACTGGCAGAGCCATCTTGCTGGCCTGTAAGTATACTATAAGAAAAGAGAAATTGCATACAAGCCTGTTACTTCACCAAGAAGAAGCAGTTAGCCGACAGCAAATGGGGGAGCAGGGGGCTGGCTTGAAGGCCAGGGCTTGTTTCTACAGACTCAGAAAACAGGAAATTGTAGTGCAGGTGGCAGTTTGTCATGTTATTGTCCTGTAGCTACAAAAACAGTGTTTTCCTTCCAGTTAATTTAGATCAGACAGACTCATAGATTCCTTTAGTTAAAAAAAAAAATCCAGTTTTTAGTTTTCAATCCCTAAAAGTCCCACAGGGACAAGTTTTATTTTACAAATATGGGAAACATGGTTCTAATAGAACAAAACAAACAACTTACGACTGTTGATGCTGTTTAGGAACAAGATGCCACCGTGTCACTAGGGTAACGGCGTCATTAAACTAGATAGCTAATTAGAGTCAAAACCCTTTCAGAGGCTGGAAGTTAATTTTCCAGGCAAGACCAACACATTTGCTGGCCCTGGTCTCACAGGACTTGGTGGATATAATATCTGCAGAGCTCATTGGCATCGCAGTGTGTGTGTGTGTGTGTACTAAAACATCACCATGCCCCGTATGGTTTGTGTAGGGGAGAGATGGTCCATGGTCAAGAGCACTGACTGCCTTTGCAAGAGGTCCTGCCTGGGTTTGATTCTCAGCATCCATGGAAGGCAGCTCTCTAACTGCCTGTGACTCCAACTCCCAGGGATCCAGTGCCCTCTTCTGGCCTCTGTGGGAATCTGCATTTACACGTGCACACACATAGAGTTAAAAATAAAAATTGCACGGGGAGAGGCATGGGTAAGCCTGCTCTCCTCAGAAATTAGACCTGAGCACTGGAGTTGAGGGCCGAGTGCTGGGAGTTGGTAGTGGGAAGAAAAGGGCCTCAGGTGTTAGCCTGTAGCTTAGCAAAGGAAAGGGCAGGTGGTGTCAGCAGGCTGCTCTTGGGGTGCACAGTATTGCCCATCTCCATGATACAGAGCTGCTGTATTGTTATCCTCTGGGGTGGAATCCTGGGGAGTGTGCTGACTCCCTGGGAATTCCGTTCAAAATTCTTGTCAACAGCATGAGTGGGGGCAGCTGGGGAGGAAGCATCACTAGCGTTTATCTCTTCGCTCAGGAGACACTGTAGCAGAAACAAAACAGAGCCGCCAGCTCCCAGGTGGTGGGAGTTGTTCTCTCCTGGTCTCCCCAGTGTGGAGTGAGGGCCCTCTAGTGTCCCCTCTGGTGTCAGTGTTCTGCCACTCAGCCCTCTCCTGCACAGACCTTGTTTTCCAGAGCAGTTCTGAAAACAAGTTCTCCTCCACCAGCCTCATTCTCTGGAGACAGACCTGGGGCACTCAGATGGGCTGATGCTGAGGACAGCTGCTGCACACCTGCAGGCCGCTGCATACACCTGAGGGCCACACGCATACCTGAGGGCCCCCACAAACACACCAGAGGGCCCGTGCACACACCCGAGGGCCCACACACATACCTGAGGGCCACACGAATACCTGAGGGCCCCCCAACACACACCAGAGGGCCTTCACCTGAAGCCCACATACATACCTGAGGGCCCATACCTGAGGGCTAGTACGCATACCTGAGGGGCCCTGCACACACCTGAGGGCCCTCACACACACACACCAGAGGGTTTCTGAGAGCCAACATTCATACCTTAGGGCCCCACCACCACAAACACACATCAGAGGGCTCCTGCACACACCTGAAGGCCTACACACATACCCAAGAGTTTCTGTACAAACCTGAGGGCCCCCACACATACCTGTTCCCAAAGGGTTCAGGGAATTGTCTGCCAAACGCTGCCCCAGCGAGGAGGCCTGGCTGACACTGGACATGAATATCTGTGTGATGGGCTTTCTCAGTTGAGGAGTGAATTAGGTTTTCCTTTCCTTTGGCTGTGTTCCTCCCCCACCATGTTTGTGTACACTGGAAGCAGAGTTATGAAGGTGGACTGTGACTTCCTGTTTTAACAGTCCCTTCAAGTGACCACAGCAGCAAGCATGTAGAAGCCATCAAAAGCTATGTGCTTGCTTTTTAAATCCGCAAAGTACTCGTTTTTTATGAGTGGGTGCCTTGTTTCTGTTTTAGACTTTTTATTTACATATTGTATGTATATGAGTGCCCTATCTCCATGTACACCTTCATGCCAGAAGGGGGCATCAGATCCCACTAGAGGTGGTTGTGAGTCACCATGTGGTTGCTGGGAATCGAACTCAGACCCCTTGGAAGAGTACCCGGTGCTCTTAACCGCTGAGCCGTCTTCTCCAGCACTATCTTAGACTCTTTAAAAGAGGCTGAGGTGAACGATTGCTTGCTCATGTTGGCACCCAGCCTCATGGGCGTGGCGTGGCATGGTGATGAGCTTACACTTATGCAGTAGACTGGAAACTGGTTGAACACAGTGACAGTGTGGATCTAGTTAGTGATGACCAGGAGCCTGACTGCCTAGGTGAAGCCAGTTCTGGTGCTCAGCTGCGTCTCTGGCTTTTAGGCTATGTCTGCGAGAGGAAGAACCTGCTGGCGAATGGCTGCTGCGATGTCAAGGTTCCCAGCACAAAGCAGTACTGCTGTTATGGGTGCCTCATCAATGGTTGCTGTGAAGCCTATGAGTACTGTGTCTCCTGCTGCCTGCAGCCCAACAAGGTAGGGACCCCAGCACCCCCTCCCTTTGTCTTCCAGGCATCTTCTGGGGTGCTCAAGAGGAGCTTTATAGGTACACTGGCCTCTCCTGAGAGAGGAGCTGGTCCCTGGCTTATGGTTCCTTCGCATTGAGGACCATGCTATTGCTAACCGTGGATCTGCTGAATGAGAGAATCCCTCCGGGCGGGCTGTTTTGGCCTGCCGTGACTACCAGTACTGAATACCTTGTTTCCATAGCAACGTCTGCTGGAACGCTTCCTCAACCAGGCAGCTATGGCCTTCCAGAACCTCTTCATGGCAGTTCAAGACCACTTCGAACTGTGCTTGGCTAAGTGCAGGACTTCATCGCAGGTCAGACGTGGTGCTGGCTCTCGCTGGGGGAGGTGGGAGGGAGGCAGAGTTAGAGAACACTAGCTGATCACTCTGGCCAGAGCCAGGGTGGAAAGGGGCTTCATTGGTACCATGTTCTGCTGCTTTGGGGGGTGGCAGGATGAGACATTTTGGTAGCCACTTGTCCTGGAGCAGATCTGTGACTTGCTTTAGGATCCCGGAGATAGGAGGTGGGTATTTAAAGGCACATGGATCATATCTGAGGCCCGTAAGGCTCTTGGTGAGCATGCACTGCCTAACCCTGAGCGCTCTGCCACCCGTGAGGTGCCCTGGAAGGCTTCTGCCCCACCTTTGTTTATTTCCCCTCTTACATTTATTTTGGCCTTGGGGAAGCACATGCATACAAGTCAGGACAACTTATGAGTGTCATTTGTCTCCATACACCATGTGGGTCTGAGGCCCAGACTCAGGTCATCAGCCTTGGCGGCCAGCACCTCTCCATGCAGTGCCATCTTGCCAGCCCAAGTTCCCAGCCTCTGTGGCTGGGCACTTGACATAGCTCCTTGTAAGATGTCTCTTCCACAAGCACACTCTGCTGGACTAGCTGACTCGCGCCTGTGTCTGGCCCTCAGTAAGCTTTGGGTTTGTGCTTGTTAACTCCCTTTTGCACCTCTAGTTCACTGTGAGAACGTCTGGGCAAGAATAGAAGGAACTCTTGAATGTGAAATTCCACTGGTTTTGACAGGGTGGGGAGGATGACGGGGCGGGGGGAGACAGTGGGGTGAGGCCTTCCCAGATCAATAGGTGTAAGGGAAGTGTGAGAGGGCTCAGCTGACTCACTTACTCTTCCTGGGTAATGCTGGAAAAGGGGACTGACACTATTATAGCAGCTTCCTGTAGCCAACAAAGCGGAAAGTACTTCCTATTGTGCAAGTAGAGATCGTTCTCAATGGCCACTTGGTTCGCGTGCCCAGAGACTGGGCTTCCAGTCTGCTGAGTGCAATTAATAAGGTGCATAGCTTTGGTAGAGGCTTATTAATGAGCTCTCGAGCAGCCAAAACCTCAAATGGCTCAGTTGACAAAAAAAGTTTGGGAAATCTATCATTGGGGAATGTAGGGGAATTGTCTGGGCTCAACTTCACTTGCTGTCCCCAGCCAGAGAGGCTCTTGGGAGTGTGCTTGGCCTGCACACAGGCCCTTAGTGCATGGCTGCCATTTGAAGTGGCATCTCCTGAGTCCCTTGCAGGACTCCTCACCAGGGACCGGATCCCTCTGCCCACAGTAAGGTGCCGATCCCACTGCATCTCCATCTGTTCCAGATCGTTTTGTTCTTTTCATACTTACTGTCGTGCATGGGGGGGCTGTACCACCACATGTTCATGGAGGTCAGAGGACAGCCTGTAGGGTTTACTTCTCATTCTTCCATAAGGGTCCTCAGGCTTGGAGGCAAGCGCTCTGTTAACCCCTGAACCATCTCATCTTGTCCTTGTTTGGGGGTTTGAGATGGCCTCAAGTTCACTGTACTGCTGAGAATGACCTTGAGTTTCTATCCTCCTGGTTCCCATGTTGGCATCACAAATGTGCGCCGCGCCACCCATTTTTATGAGGTGCTGGAATCAATCCCAGGGCTTTAGGCTGCGCCATACCCCAGACCCCATTTCAGATGAATTGAGAAGCAGTCTCAAAATGCCCAGCTTGCAGCTAGGTTGTTCAAAAACTCCCTGGTAGACAGAAGAAGAAGACAAGACACAGTAGCAGTGTCTTGTCTGCTTTTGTGGCACTCAGTACTAAGAATCCTACTTCATTCCAGAAAGTTCCTCAAAACCTCAAGGCACACTGGTTTTGAGGTGGAGTGGGCGGGGATTGTGTGGCAGTCACTGCAGCTGACCTTCTCTGTCATTCTCCCGTCTTCCTTCGCCACAGAGCGTGCAGCATGAGAACACATACCGTGACCCAATAGCCAAGTACTGCTATGGAGAGAACCCACCCGTACTCTTCCCCGAGTGAGGCCTGATGGAGAGACACACCCAGAACCGGTCTGGTCCACGTGAGATAATGAAGGAGAAAGCCACACGAGGACCCTTGGCTTTGAGTGTGTCCTGTGGCATCCATTGTCTCTGGCTCCTCACCACCAGCTGGAGCAGGCCCTATGAAGCCCCAGCACCTTGCCTGGCCATGGGATGGCTGCGGGGCCAGGCGCTTGATCCCATGACTTCTCAGAGTGCTGGAAGGTGCACTGTTTTGTGCAGGACACCTTTGCCCATCCAGTTGGATACACTCAAGGAGGTGACTGCTGTGCTTGATTCCTCACTGTCACAAGTGATGTCGTTCTGCACCAGACCCAAGTGTGTCTCCAGGACTGTGGGTGTACAGACTTATTTTTGGTTGTTTTAGCATCTGACCAGCAGGCCTTGTATCCATATCCCAACATCTAGGGTTGTGTAGAGCCTCAGGGAGGTGCTGATACCCACTGAGCCTGCGTAGAGCTCATATCCCTGCAATGGTGGTCAGGAGGCCTGAATCCCCGGATGACTCTCCTGGTGGAATTCGCTGTCACTGTGCCCCTGTTGAAACCCCTCAGCCTTGGGGCAGGGGAGCCTTTCCTTGTCTGTCACAGAAGCCGGTGGGGACCTGGTGAATGTGGTTTGCAGTACTCATTCATTCTTAGCGCTCTCCGCTCCTAGCTGTGTGCCAGAGGAGAGCTTCTTAAGCTCTTACTCCAGCCTAAAGTTTCACATCCGCTCTCAGTGGGAGATATATGTGCTAGCCATGTCGGAGAGCATCCCAAAGGCAGGCCAGTATCTGGCGCTTGTTGGGGTGGGCAGTTGTCACCCATAACTGAAACTTATCATCAGGGCAAGACACCGCTTCTCGAGTCTCCTGTCTTTTTCTCCAGTCTCCTATAACACACACGTCTCCTGGAGACCCTTCACTGACCCTTACAGAGGCCACGGCATTTGTGGTTTGAGTTCAGGTTGGCCTGGTGTCAGGCATGAGTCTCCAGATTTTCTCCCAGCAGCTTCATGAAGTCTCGTCTCCCAACTGTGTTTGCCTTCCGGATGGAGTTTCCTTTAGCCCACTTCTGCTTCCTCTTCCTGCCCACCTCTGAATTGTATTCTGTCACCTCTGTGGAAGGAAGGACAGGCTGATGGGCGGTTGGTCTCATTTGGTGTCGCCATGCTGGGATCAGATCCAGGACTTTGTGTGGGACTGGCAAACTTCCTGCTACTGAGCCCTGGCCCTGGCCAGAGAATCAATTTTTAGTGTTAGATCCCAGTGATTCTGTTCCATTTGCTCTGGACTTCTCAGTTTGTGGATTCAAAGTTCACCTAAGAACTGGGTGCAGCTGCACATTCTGGTGCATTATGGAATGTTCTGGCATGCTCTGACATGTTCTGGCTTGCTTGCTCATTCTTTCTGGTAACTGGGAGATATATATATATATATATATTTAAGACAGGGTCTCCCATAGCCCAGGCTGACATCCAGCTTCATATGTGTTTGACACCAGCCTTAAACTCCTGATTGCCCTCTGCACCTGCCAAGTGCTGGAGTTTTAGGTACATGCCAGTCGACCCTTGGTCAGCGTTGGAATTGGTCAGTCTCTCCCTTGGATTCATTTTCACTCTCAAGAATAGTGACACGGGTTTAATGTAAACATCATGCCCATTGCTAGTTCTCTCTAACCTGGCACTGGAAAGGCATATGTGTGTGCAGTCCTTGAGTTTATAGACCCCGAACAGTTGACATCAAGAATCCCGTTTACTTGTGTTTCACTCTGTAGATGAGGAAATAGCTTACCCAAGTCCCTACCAGGATAGACACAGAACTTACCTCGAATCCCTCCCACATGTCCTCCAGTGTACCTCCACATCATCTCCCCCGAGAATGGATGGCTTCAGTTATCCCAGACAGAAGAAAGCGGCGTCTGCGTCCACACCAAGTCAGTAATGCAAAGGTCAATTTTGATTAACTGTGGAATGTGGGTTTTGTGTTTTAATCACGCTGGGGAACACACACACACACACGCACATGACTGGGGCAGTCTCGGGAGGGGGCTGAGTGAGAGGAGCCGCAGTAGGAGTGGTATTGAGGAAGCCTGGAGGCCAGTGTTCATGTTGGTATGCTAATAGCACCATGGTTAGGCATTTGTCCTCAGGTTGGTTGTTTTTTTGACCTGATACTAACGATAAAATAATTACCTAAAAATCACACAGCCTAGAGATAACTACCAGCTATTTTTGACTTCTCTGTGACTTTCCAGGCAGAACAAACAGAAATCCCAGGGCATTCTTCCCCCGTGGAAACACTGCCTATGAGTCTGTTGTCTGCAGGCCCATGTGACACCCATTGAGGACATCTGGTCTCTTCCATGGGGGTGGCCTGCTCTTACTGAGCATGATTGTTAGCTCTACTCCTGCAGCCACTTCTCCACAGGGGTTGGAGTTGTCTGTTCATCCCGCAGTCCGTTTCATAAGCTGTTTTCAGTGTTCCAATTTGTATCTATTTGTTTATTTATAAGATCATGAGCCTGTGTGTATCCGCTCATAATAAATAGTTCTGGGTTGCAAAGAGGATTTTTTTTTAACTTAAGATGTTTAAGGGTCAGAGGAATTAGTCTAGTTGGTTGAGCGCTGGCTGCTCTTCTCATGGACCTGGGTTCAGTTCCCAGCGCCCACACAGGGGACTCACAACTGATGGGATGGGATGACCTCTTCTGACTGTCACAGGTATCCTAATATGTAGTATACATTCACAGACACTACAGACACACAAAAGTAATAAAGAAATATTTTAAAAACTAAATCACATTTAATTATTGGGAGTACACATGTGCCATGGTTTAGGTCAGAGGAAAAGTTTTGGAAGTTGGTATGTTTTCCCACCATGTGGGTTCCTGCATGGAGCTCAGGGTGTCAGTCTTGGTGGCCATGCCTTGGCCCACGGAGCCGTCTTGCTGGTCCTGCCTGAGTCTGTGTCCATCAGTTAAATGATAAAATACATAAGTACTATTGCTTTGTGTTTATTAAGGCACAGTGAGCAGAACCCGCATGGTTTGATTGACCATTTTTGTTTTCTATTGGGTGCTCAGAACATTTTGAAATGAATTGAAGCCTTAAGTAATTCTCCCTCTCCCTATCCGTCTCCTTTTCCTCCTTTCCCCCTCTTTTTCTCCTTTGAGACCTGGTATTTCTGTCCCATGCTAGCCTCAAACTCTCTATCCTCCACCCTCAGTCTCTGGTATTTAAACCTCAGCTGAGCTTCTCTCTTAACTTGCCCTTCTGTGACACTTTCAAACAATTAGCTCACGTTCACAAATCCATCTTTCTAATAGATGTAGGGCAGTGGCTTTGTGACACGGGGGCAGCCCTCCCCTCACCCCTGACCCTCAGGAGACATTTGAAAGTGTCAGATGATAGTCTCCTTATAGCTGGAATGGGGAAGGTACCACTTGTCCCTAGTGGGGGGGGGGGTCAGTGATGCTACTCCCTGGCCCATAGACTGCCTCAGTCACACCATGTAGGCTGGCAGTGCTGAGCTAACTGAGCCCAGCTTTGGATCACAGTTGCGCCCAAGGCACTTCCCTACCCTAGAGTTCTACCACGCTGAGTGCTGATTAAATTACCTGTGTTCCCCACAGGACATGCTCACAGCAGTGCATTCCCGCCTCAAGGCACAGTGTGGTTACCCTGCACTGTGGCCTTAGTGAGCTCACTCTCCACCCAGCAGACCCTTGTCTGGAGGTTTGTGACCTGTTGTAGAACGGGTTTGGGGGTAGGACCAGAAGTGTCCCTGCAGATTCCGCAGGGAGCCATTCTGTTTAACGTGGCATAGTATGAGTGCAAAGCAAGAATGATAACAAGCCAAAGGAGAGCTAACTAGGGCAGCTTTCTCCCGTCTGTCACCAAGGTGTCACCTTCCAGGCAAGGTTCTTCCTGGGCGTTTGTGATACGGTTCATCCTGATGTGGCCGCAGCTCTGGCTGCCAACATCACTGGTTTCTCTCAGGCTGCAGCATCCCTCATCCAGATGTGAAGGTGGTTTGGTCTGCCACTGTGCTGTGAGCAGGGTGGTGAGATCTGTGCCACCAGCTCTCGACTCTCAGCTGAGCCTCAGCAGCCCTCCAAAGAGGTACAACCTAGGGTTGTTCCCATTGAGAGTCCAGAACTAAGACACAAAGACACAGCCTCAAATACTGCAAAGAAACAGATCCACTGGGGAGGCTGAGGCAGGAGGATTGTGCATTCGAGCTCAGCCTGGGCTTTACAAGATGAGACCCTGACACCAAATATACGAGCAACCACAGAATTGAGCAGCTAGTAAAGATAAGAGAAGCAGTTGTTCAGCTGTTTCCATGTGCGTGTCAGCTGAGTTTCTCAGGACCCTGCATCTCGTGGGGGCGAGAGGGAGCAAACAGCAGAACTAGAAATAGGTTGTTTTGTGTGGTGTGGAATGTAAGCCTATAGTCAGAAAACACACAGTTAACCTGCAGTGCAGGCATGTGTGGGCTCAATGGGAAAAGTCCATGTCACGGACAACGAGTTCTAGTCCACTGGCCATGCCTGTTCCAAGAAGATGTGCATGTGTGTGTGTGCATGTACATGAGCATCACGTGACCGCGTTTGTCCTGTCCTATGTGGACAGATCTATTGACTTGTAAGTATTGAGCCAGGAATGGTGGCACATGGTTTAATTGCCAGTACTCAGGAGGCTGGGGGAGGACAAATCCAAGCTCAAGGATAGCTTGGGCTTCATAGTGATGCTTGTCTGAAACACACATAATTGTTTTTAAAGATTAATAAAATATTTCCTTAATTAGATGTTGGCAATTGGGGTAAATTAATGATCTATGTGTTGCTCTAGGCATGTCCCATGCATTGGCCATGTGTGTCTGTGTATATGTATGTGTGTGTGCATATGTTTGTGCACGGTGTGTGAGAAGTGTTCTGAAGTCTGAACAGCATCCTGACCCACCTCACAGGAGCCCAGACATCCGTGAACGTGGGTAAACTCATTGTCATTGTCTGTTGGAGTGATTGCCAACACATACTGATCCTAGATCCTGACTCTGACCACCCAGAAACCCCACCACTGAGCCAAACATGACCAGAGCCATATCTCTTCATTGCCCTCTGTGGACTGCGATTCCCACAGGGTAGGTGGACACCAGCCATCCAGATCCGAGTCTTCCTCAGACCAATCCCTCCTCAAGGCATCCTGAAGACAGATCAAACCTGGCCAAACATTTTCTCTATCGTCCTCTGATTTCCCTGGGCACCATCTGCTTGTCACCTGTGCTGTCCATGCATCTGTGGAGACAGCTGCCTTTTGGCCCAGATGCCCAGGGCTATGTGCGTGCAGATTCCCTTCGTGCAGCCCGGAGATACTCAGTGGCCTTGAGATGACCAGAGCATGTCATGTTTCCTGAGCAGTGGCTTCACTGGGCATCTCTCAGCATAAGGCTGTCTCTTACAAGGTAGAAATAAGCCTTCAAAATTAAATTGAGCCAGACGAGGTTCCTGGTTCCCAAAGGATAGCCACGGCTGCAGTGGGAAGTTTTGCTGCATTGTGTGTCTAAATGTATGTTTTCTATTTGTGCATAGATAGGAATGGACTCCCACTACCTGCTGTCTTACAGTGCTGTGTTCTGGCAGGTTGACTTTATCCAGTTAGTCAACTCCTCCCACGCAGAAGGTCCAACCTGGAGAAGTGAAACCTGTGAGAGGCTACAGCCCTTTATAATGGCCTCCTGTTGACTGCGTTCTTCACCCTTTCTCCTTGTCAGAGTTTACCCAGTGGGGAGAGAAGTCTTTGTTTTTTACAGACAGGTTCCAGGCATTTCCCAAGGCCAGAGCGGAGCTACATCCAGCATCTTCGGGGACTAGCTGCATTGTCCTGGGAGGACTGAGTAAGAAGTCAGGAGCACACCAGATTGCTTGAGCGTGTTGTTGGTTCTGGAAAAAATCACTAAAAGCAGGCATCAAAAATAAAAAGAGGGGCTAGTGAGATAGCTCAGCATTAAAAGGACTTGTTGCTCTTCCAGAGGACCTGGGTTCCATTCACAGGATCCCCGTGGTTGCTCGCAAACATCTGTAACTCCATTAGGATCCAACTCCCTCTTCTGGCCTGTGTGCACCTTGTGTGCTTATGGTGCATCTACATACATGTAGGCAAAACATCATACAAATAAAACTAATTCTTTTTTTTTAAAAAAAGACCCAAGGAAGGCTCTGTGGACCATCAACTTTCTGAAAAGGTCTATCCATGTTCGGGACAGCCCATATCCTACCTCCCAGCAGCAAGAGCCTCATCCACAGGGTAGTTTTTTTTTTTAAGGGTCAAGGCCTTCAGTATGTTCCTTAGGAACCTCTGCTTATACATGTGCTGTCTCCAGTAGGCATATGCAGCTTCCCCCTCCCACATGCTAAACACAAATTTTCCTACTGGGTGTGGATCTGGACAGCTCTCCAGGTTCCAGATCTGCCTGGGCTTTTGCCTGCCGTCCGTGCTTAGCACTAACCCAAGACAAATAGTCTCGAGGCAGCTCACCAGTTGGCTTTGCTGATTTATTTGACGTAAATAAGCTCGCTGACCTGATTTAGCATTGTGGGGGACCACAGAGTGAATCAGGCATGATCTTAAGGGCCTTGCTCTTGGCTGCAGCCAGCACAGCTCAGTGCTGGTGGCAAGCATGCTGGCAGTTGCTGACTGTGCCACTTGGGGGCAGCAGCTGCATGGGTTTTCCATCCCCAGTGGAACCGTTGTTGATTGTGGCTCAGTAAGTAAAGACACTTTCTGCCAAGCTGAGCGCCTAGTTTTGATCCCTGGGACCCACATGGTGGAAGAAACCAGTCCCATAAATTGTCTTCTGACCTTGGTATTATGTGTGCACACATAATACACCACATTGCTATGTAAAAGAACTGTGAATTTCAAAGTTTTTCAATAATGGAAGCAACTGAGTTGAAAGAAAGCATCATGATAAACCCTGACCCAGTGTGACTGGTCCTTATAGGAAGAAGGAGAGACATAAGCTACCACATGCAGAGGGTCGACTGTGAGAGGACATAGGGAGAAGGTGGCCACCTGCCAGTCATGGAGAGAGACCTCAAAAGAAACCAGCCTCCCACCGCATCCATGCAAGAACTCTGGAAAAATAACTCTGCTGTTTGAACAATCCAGCCTATGGCCATTCTGTCGTGGCTAACCAATGCTCAGTCTTCAGAGGTGCTGACTTGGGGCTGATCTCCAAATTCAGAGAAATGCTGCCTCCTTACTGTCGGACTCTGCTGGGTCTCCGCATGTCTTGGCCTGTGTGTCTTTCCGTGATGGGTGAAACAGAGAGACATCCAGGGTCCTTCCAATTTGACATTCTAGGCAGGTGGCTCCCAGGACCTGGAAAAGATTGACCTAAGCTGTTGAACTAGAGGGAGACTTTGACTTCCAGCGCAGCGTTCAGTAATGTCTGAAGACCTTTTCTTATTCTATGTCTTTGTGTGTATATGTATGTATGTGGATGTGTGTGTGTGTGTGTGTGTGTGTGTGTGTGAGACATGGAGTTATTGTAGAGGCCAGAAGACAGCTTGAAGTGGTAATCTGTGCTCTCCTTCTGCTGTGTGGGTCCCAGGGATTGAATTCAGGTTCTCAGGCTTGGCAGCAGGTTTCTTTACCTGATGAGACATCTTACCAGTCCTGAAAATGTTCTTTTGTTTGGCAAGGAATATGGTTTCTGGCATCTGATGGTGGAGACCACACCACTGCCCAGCATCTCCCAGTGATCAGATCAGCCCATCCCCAAGAATTTGGGTCCAAGATGCTGAGGCTGGAAGCCCCAGGAAATGCTCTAGGACTCCATGGCAGTGGGCACTGCAGGGCACCCTCATGACTTGTTCAGTAGCTCCTCTATAGATGATCATTTGGATCTCTTTTGCCTTTTGGCTGCTTTGAATCACATTGCTTTGAAATTTGTGTGTGCTTTTATATGGGGAGCCTTAGCAGTGGGATTGCTGAGTCCAATTTAGTTACCCTATGTTTCTCTTTTGGGGGGAACCTGCCAGAATCTCAAAGTCATTCTACTCCATGGCTCCCTATAGCTCAGGTTGGCCTCAAAGTTGCTATGTAGTTGAGGCTGGATTTGAACTCCAGATCCTCTTGCCTCCAGTTCCCAAATGCTGGGATTACAGGTATATACCTCTCTATCAGTTACTTTTCTTTTCTTTTTTTTTTTTTTTTGTTTTTTGGAGACAGGGTTTCTCTGTGGCTTTGGAGCCTGCGCTGGAACTAGCTCTTGTAGACCAGGCTGGTCTCGAACTCACAGAGATCCGCCTGCCTCTGCCTCCCGAGTGCTGGGATTAAAGGCGTGCGCCACCACCGCCCGGCTCAGTTACTTTTCTATTGCTGTGATAAAAACCACCATAATAACGCCCACTTGCAGAGAAAGGAGTTCAGTTTGGCTCTTGGTTCCAGGGGGTAAGAGTCCATCTTGGCAAGGCATGGCAGGCATGATGGCCGAATAGGAAGCTGGGAGCTTACATCTCCACAAAGCAGAGAGGGCAAACTGGAAGGGATGAGAGGCTTTTAATCCCAAAGCCTGCCCCCAGTGATGTACTTTCTCCAGCATGTCTACCCCATCTAGCCCTTCCCCCACACACACACTACCAACTGGGGATCTGGCGTTCAAATACTCAAGCCTATGGGGGGGGCATTCATTCAAACCTCCACACCCATCCTTCCCCAGATGTCTTTATTTTTCTAGTTGAATGCCTTATGTGCTCATAGATTTGCAAATATTTTCTTTCTATGGACGGCCCCTTTATATTTTTAAAAATTGTGTTTTTGGAATCATAGGAATTTAGTGTTGATTGTCTATTTCTGCATTTTTCTCTTCTTTTTTTTAAATATTTATTTATTATGTATACAATATTCTGTTTGTGTGTATGCCAACAGGCCAGAAGAGGGCACCAGACCCCTTTACAGATGGTTGTGAGCCACCATGTGGTTGCTGGGAATTGAACTCAGGACCTTCGGAAGAGCAGGCAATGCTCTTAACCTCTGAGCCATCTCTCCAGCCCCAGCATTTTCTCTTCTTGCCTATCGTGTCCCGTCTTGAGTTGCCATGTGATTTTAATTAATAAGTGGCCATATGTTCTTCAATGGACAGTCCTAAGGGGGCAGCTACTTGACTCAGATTTTGCATGGGATTCTTGACTCTAACTGCTCACCCTCATGCCATATTCTGGGGACTGTCTCAGAGCAAGGGACCCAAGCCTGCTTTGAATATCATTGGATTCTTTGAGAGCTTCTGGCCCTCATGCTGCTTTTCTTCCCTCACAGACTTGTCTGGCAGTACTGGGGTCTCTGCAAAGACACAGACAAAGGTACCCAGGCTCCATATTCCCCAGCCTCTCAAAGAACTGCAACCATGTTAGAAAGACTTAGTAAAACCCAGGCACCCCACAGGGCACAGTGCCCCACTTTTACACGTGAGGGTAACGAGCCAGAAATGGTGAGGTGATGTGCCCAGGGATGAGCTTTTAGAAAAGGAGGTGAGACACACAGACAGTCCATGCCAGTCCATGCCCTTTCTTCCCTCCTAGCCTCCTAGGCCCCTGTCCCATCACTTTAAGTGAGTTATGGAGGGTGAACCAAATGAAGGCAACCCTTGTTTTTTCTCAGATCCTTTTTTCTACCTTCAATTTAATAATATCCCCAAGTCACTGCCTGAGTTGGAAAGTCATGGTCGGACATATACAGACAGCTTACTACCGAGTCCAGCAAGTGTTCCCTGTAAGAGGGAATACATTCAGCTGTAAATGGGTTCAGTTTTGTGGACACTGAGAATTAGTAAAGTCAATATTGCAAACAAATGAGTCTGGTTATGTACAAATAAAACTTTATTTATAAACACAAGCTAAGGGCCAAATCCAGCCTTCAACCCTAGTTTGGAAGCCCCTGGCTTAGTAGGCCAGGCTTTGTGTCCAAGATTCTTCCGTATTGTCCCTTTTATAGATTCCAGATGTGAAGGAAGCAGGGATCTTTTATAAAATGCTCTTGGGTACATTCCTTAAAGCCACAAGGAACAGCCTTCAGGAAACCTTGACCAAGTAGTAGGAGCAACAGGAATTTGGATTTTTAACTCTAGACAGATGCTTAGAGATGAGGATTCCACTCTCTTCCCACTACCCCTCAGTGGAAGGCCGGGTGTTTTAATTAGCTAATGTTGGCAAATTGCTTTTCAGAAAATTGTAAAATGTTTCGTGTTCTAAGTGCCAAGAGCCCTAATTAGCTCTCCTTAAAGATACCACCTGGAAGTGTGATATTTTGTTGCTTGAAGGTCTAAGCCTGTGAGAATAACCTGCAGAGGAAAACGTGGTTTTTAAACAAGCTGACCCCAATAAATGCATCTCTTTGGTGACGTCACTTTATTTCCTTCTGTGGAACGTGATTCTCCGCACCTGCTGCATTAGAGTCATGCTCTCTGCGGTGGTGGCTGGTTCTGTGTGGATGATTATCTGATGGGGACAGGGCAGGAAACAAATTAACCTGTTTCTTGTCACAGACACTGCCCTCTGGATCTGCAGCCTGTACGCAGGAGGCTGTGCTCCTGTGTGTCAAGGTTATGGAGAGGAGGAGACTCGCAGCTGCTTCATCACCGGGTGGCCAGCTCTCACTAGGCGGCCCGGATGGGGAGAGCTGTGTGCCTGCTTAGCTGTTCTTAACAGCTGGGTAATGAATTGTCCCCAGCACTCTTGTTTCTCATGTGGTCGTTGCGATGACAGGAGCAGCTGATCTGTGTCACTGTCAAGAGCCAGTGAGATGGAGTTAATGTGGCTCTCCACCAAGAGGTGCGTCCATGAGGATGTCCTCAGCCATCTGATGAAGTACCCGCTAAATTAACTGAAGTGGCAGGATCAGGCTGGGCGGGAGAGCAACTGGCAGCAGGCAAGAGCCAAGTTTAGGGTGGGATGCTGGGCCCGACATTGGGCCTGATGGTCAGTAGTGGTTGGGACCTTCCTGGCCAACCTGGGATGATGAGCCACTTCCCCATCCTAGATACCATCAGCTCCTCCAGATGTTGTCTCATCTGGACAACAAATGAGGTCACACAGTGCCTGTTGTCATCAAGAGGGACCCAATTGCTCCTGCTTGAGAATCATGGGGCCTAGGAGTCTCCCTTGCAGGGATGCGTGAGCAGTAACCTCCTAGAAAGAGCTACAGAGCTGGTGGACTCTCCTGCCTTTATAATCTCTCCCAGAGGGGATGTGGGAGCCCAGGTGATCTTTCCCTGGCTCCTGCTCTCCCACGAGCTCCCACTCCTTGCCTAAGTCATACCAACACCTTATCAGGTTCTCCCAGGGCCTCCACCGGGGCCAGAGGGAGCCTTGGAAGGTTTGAGGAGAGCCACTCACTGCTCCAGGGTCCTCCCAAGCTGTACTGTACATCCCCATGTCTGTCTCCCTCCCTCCTTCCCTTCTTTCCTTCCTTTCACACAGAGTCTCATCAACTTAACTGGCCTTGACCTCCCAAGCACTGGGCTGACCGGTGTGTCCCACTATGCCTGGTGTCTTCACTGGGACACAAGCAACACCATGGCAGTGACCCACATTTATGCTTGACCCTATCTCCTGGGCACAGAGTGGAGCTCTGTGGGTGGTGATGGGCCAGACACTGTTGTATGTAGGAACTTGGTAGTGCTCCTGAACAACCAGTGGAGCATAGTCACTGGGTTAGGAGCAGGGTGTGTCTATGGAACGTGGTGGCTGGTCACGCATCTAAATCCTGTGCCCCAGACTTCTGTGAGAACAGAAGTCCTCAGACAGCCTAGTCCAGGGGCACTAGGAGACATGGGGTACTGGCTATATTGCAGCTCCCAGACAGTTATAGACTTTTCCCTGGACTTGCATTGTGGGAAGGCTGGGCAGAGCCCAGAGAGCTATGTGTGTGTGTGTGCATGTGTGTGTGCATATATGTATGTTTGTTGTAGTGCTTTCTTCATGCCAAGCAAGCTCTACCACTGAACTGCACCCCACCCTAGAAGCTGATTTATTTAACACCAGCACTTGGGGAACCCTGCTGACCATTCTTGAAGGCATCCCAGATTCTGCCGGGAGTTAAAAATGGCTGGTGGTGAGGTCAGAAAATGTAATGGAGGAAACTATAGAAATGGGAAAGACTGCAGCAGGGGTTGGGGGAGACCTCCACCCTTAATCCATCTGAGCTTCATTCGGTTAAGGGAGCATGCTTGAAAAACCCTGCACTTATGAACTTGGGAGAGGTAGGTACTATATTAATGACATATAAAGGGTAACTGGAGACCTCACCTTAGCCCTTCTCACCCACCTGGAGTCAGGTCACAGGGGAGGCATGGTACGCCTCAGGTCCCTCTGTATCTCCCCTTTAATGACCTATGTCCTTCCCTATAAATAATCAAGTTAATGAATTAGTACAGTTCATTGCAAAGAGGCACAAGTGATGTGGGAGTGTTCTTCTGTATTTTGTATTACTCTTATTGGTTGAATAAAGAAGCTGCCTGGCTTATAAGATAGGTCAGCCCTTAGGTGGGCGGAGTAGACAGAACGGAATTTCTGAGGAGAAGAAAGGAAGTGAGTCAGTCACCATGAGGCTCCCGTCACAGATGGATGCAGGTTAGACCTTTCCGGTAAGTCACCACGTGGTGACTTACAGACTTTTATAATGGGTTAGTTTATGAGGTGAGGGCTAGCCAAGAAGAGGCTAGAGATGATGGGTCAGGCAGAGTTTGAATGAATGCCATTCTCATGTGGTTATTTCGGGTGCAGGTGGCCAGCAGCTGAGCGGGCCAGCGGCTGGCGGCTGGGGAACATAACCCACACCTCTCCCTAATTTACAACACACAAGAACTGGAAACTGGAGTTGGAGATGTGGTTCACGGGTTAGAAGCACTGGCGGCTCCTCCAGAGGACCAGAGCACCCTTGTTGGGTAGCTCCCAACTGTCTGCAACTCCAGTGTCCAGGAATCTGATGTCTCTAGTCTCTGTGGTTCCTGCACATACCCACGTGTGTGTCTGCATTCACACACATACATAATTAAAAATAATCAAAATCAAATCTCGACAATAACACAGAAACTTCATTCTGTCCACTAGACTCACATCAGTGCCTGGAACAGTCAGAGTTGGGGTAACCAGGAGTTTGGGAACATGAGCATTCTGGGCACATTGCTGATATCTTGTGGTTACACAGGGCCCCTAGAGCCTGGCTTGTGCAGGTAACTTCCTCCCCTTGGCTCTCCTCTCAGGCTGGCCAAGTCAGCTTGTTGCATAGTTGCTGTATCTGTGGTTTAGGTGACCTGTGCCCCTAACCCGCTGCCCCGGGTGGACTCAGTGACAGTGACTGCTGGCTCTGGCTACCATCCAGTTTGCCTGCATGCTCATATCATTGGCCAGAGTGGACTCTCTGGTGACAGTGGAGCCCTTTGACCTTCCATTGAGGCTTTTCCTCTGGCTTAGCTCTTCAAATGTGTCTCAACTCAGTGCTCAGAATCTGTGAGACTGCATGACACCCCCCCCATCATTTGGGTGCAGATGAGGAGGGTGCATGGGTGACTTCCCTCCTGGCCTGGTCACTCTCAGCAGAGCCTTGTCCTCCATAGCCATCTCCAGAGCCTCTGTCATGATCCTGTCACTTTTCCACGTCAGGTGGGCCCGCCTCTGGGATGCCCTCCTCAGCACCTCACCCTCCCCTCCCAGCATGCAGGCTTCATCACTGTGATTACAGCGTATTAGCCACAGTGATTGTTCCAGGCCTGGCATCTCATTACTGAAATAAAGTTACCATTAATGGGGGTCCCGCAGTTCTGCTCTGCTCACCTCTCCGAAAATGCATTCTGGTGATTAACATGAAGACACACATGCATATATTCATTTTGTAGCTTGGCCCTCCTCCCATCAGCCTTTGCTTCTGGAGACCAAGGCCCCTTTGGCTGCTGGTGGGTGGAGGGCAAGGTGCTAAAATTGTTCTGAGTGCACACACTACCAGGCATCAGACTGCAGCTAATGTCTCTGCTCCCTGGTTTAGGAGGCCAACCCATTTCCCTTTGGGATGTAGGTGAAAACTGACCCAGAGGACCAAACAAATGGACCTCCGAGGGGGATAAGCCTTGGGGCATGTTGTGATGCTGCCATATAGGAGCCAGACATGTTGGCACAGAGCGTGCATATCCTTCTTGATCCCCACTGCTGCCTGCCGATATGGCTTAATGCTGACCAGTGGCTTAACTTTCTGTACCGGACAAGAAACCAAGAAGGGGGAGAATGAGAATGAGGATGAAGGTAGGGAGTGGAGGGTGGGGGAGCATCAGATGAGTGTGCAGGATCCCTATTGTCCCCTCCACCCCCAGAGCCTCTCCCTTCTACTCCAGCCCATGCAGAGAATATGAAATTCTGCTGCTTGGTGGTGGTTTCTTACCATTTACAGTAACTATCGACCCCTAACACAGACAGGGAGGTGCATACCTGTAAGTCGTTTGTGAGGTGCAAGCAGGAGGGACTGAAGTTCAAGGTCATTCTTAGCTACATCGTGAGTTCAAGGTCATTCTTAGCTATGTAATGGGTTCCAGGCTGCCTAGAGCTATAGGAGACCCTGTCTCAAAACAAAAATAAAACCGATCCAGAAGTGCTGACCCCAGGGCATCACCACCCTGCCCTCTTCAGATCTGCAGACCCACGAATGACCCTCCCAGTGGGACCCAGGGACTGGCCTCTTGGGTCTGCCTAGGTAACCACACCAGGTCTGTAGAGCAACCTCTCTAGGCTGATTGAAGCAGGGAGCAGTCTGTGCCCCATGAGCTCTACTGGCAGCAGGCAGGGGAACGTGGCACATGGAGACAGGGGACCCTAATGAGATATCCAGGCACTGTCTCCACCCTCCTGTCAACGAGACATTTCAAAAGGGTTTAACACCGAATCCTTACCAAGCTGTCTGCTATAACACAAGGTGCAGGCCCCCAGAGAACCCAGAGCCTTCCGTGTGCCTGGGATAATAAGGATGTGCCAGTGTCCGCTGAGCAGCTGTTCCCACCTAGAGGGACAATGGCCCGGCCCCACCCCTCGTGGAGCTGATTTCAGCCCTGTCTTCCCCACTGCCAACCCTTTGATCACTTTTCACCGAGGATCTGGAGGGCACATTACAAAGTGCTTTGGGCTGTCTGCCAACAGGCACCTCACTAGAACATGACAACAGTCAGAAGTGTCAGGGTGCGGAGAGAGACAGAGCTCACCGGATGCCTTTTAAAAAATAATTATATTTGAATTTTAAAAGCAATCTTCGTATATGTAAGTAGTGTCATTTATATGGAAAACTATGCCAGCTGTTCTACCCTTTTAATATTTGATGGCACTCAGGCTCCCTTCGTAGTTAAGGGTCCAGTGGCTTCTCAGGGGCTTCCAAGACTCCTAGACTAGGGAAAAAGCCACAGGAGACCTCAAGTTAGCTCCTTCCTTGTTCTTCTATATCCCTCTGCAACCTCCCTGCAACCAGACACTTTGTTTAAACTGATTGCAGAGCATTGCAGGGCTAAGGTGGGAATGAATATTACAAAACAAATCGGGGAGAGGGGAAAGTGGAGGACACAGGGTCAGGAGGGAGCAAAATACAATGACAGACTTTTCTGAAAATCTCATAATGAAACACATTACTTTATATGTTAATTAAGAACTTAATTAAAAGAAAAAGGAATTTTGTTTGCTGTTGTCATCAGCGATACAACTTATCATAGAAATATATACACAACGTTGCCATTTTAGCTATATTTAGGTGAACTGCGCAGCTTCACTGTGGCACAGCCAACACTACCCTCTCCAGTACCTTACACCGAATAGGTCGCCTGTCACACACTAGCTAACTCCATTCTCCTCTCTCCTGCCAGGCCACCAACCTTCCACCTTTTCTTCCTGTGATTGGAAGGCAGCAGGCTCCCAAGTACTGGGATCGCACAGTATTTTGTACATGATCTTTTTCCTTTAGTGCAATGGTCCCAGCATCCACCAATCTTGTATCAAGGTCAGAATTTCATTTCTTACTTTTATTTTTGAGGCAGAGCCTAGTATGCTCAGGGCTGGCCTCGAACTCACTGTGTAGGTAAAGGCGTTTTTGAACTTCTGACCCCTGCCCCCATCTCTAGCTCCTAAATGCTGAGATTATGGTTTCATTCCACCAGCCCAGGCTTTCTGTGGTTCTGGGGATGGAACTCAGGGTGTTTGTGCACATTAGGCAAAGCACCCTGCCGACTGTCGACTGAACTACTTCCTCAGCGTCTGTTCACGTGCCCCCACACCCCCGCTTTTTTCCCTGTTTTTAAAATGGTTGCACGGCATTCCATTGGATGGGTTCTGCTGTGCCTTTGATTGTCCGTGAACAGTGAGGGTGTTTAACTTCCTTGTATATGACCAGTTGCAAGCTGACTGTATACTCAAATAAAAGATACCTAATTTAGTTCTGACCTGGGGCCATCAGATGGCTGAGTATAGAAGGCCCAGTGGGAAAAAGAACACACTATAAATTGGGGAAACTGAGGATTCCTCAGGGAAACCTGTGGGAAATGAAGGTCCTAGGGTAGGGAGACAGTTCAATGGATAAGTTACCCACTGTACCCAAATAAAAAGTGGGGGGCATGGCGTTGTTAACCCTAGTGCTGGAGGGTGTGTGTGTGTGTGTGTGTGTGTGTGTGTGTGTGTGTGTGTGTGTGTGTGTGTGGTGTGTGCAGCAGAGGGACACACACACACAGGAGTTCTGGAATGGTATGGCAATGAGATAGCTCTGCCCCCACACAGACTATCACAGAACTGGCTCTTGCTAAATGTGTTAGAATATCTGCAGTTGTCACACTAGCCTGTGTGACCTAGTTCCTCGGGGAAGTGGAGGCAGCCGCCCACAGAACATCTAAGAGAAACAGTGGGGCATCTCGCTGAGGAGACAAAGCTGTCCTGGAAAAAAATGGGGACAAAGGCCCGGAGTCACCAGGCTGGGACTGGCAGGGGGCTGTTTCTTCAGGGTGAGCCACAGTGGAATCTTTCTGAGCTTCAGAGACAAGTCAGACTACTG
This sequence comes from Dicrostonyx torquatus, assembly GCA_028555095.1. Taxonomy (NCBI): domain Eukaryota; kingdom Metazoa; phylum Chordata; class Mammalia; order Rodentia; family Cricetidae; genus Dicrostonyx; species Dicrostonyx torquatus. The sequence goes on from JAQHUG010000208.1 coordinate 3,092,514, forward strand.
CACATGGCCTACCTACCTCTCCTCCCTGCTCCTTCTCTCCGTGGGTTCCCAAGCCCAGCGATGCAAGCCCAACAGGGGACCCACTGCCTTCTGGGTAAAACTGCTTGCCCTGAAAGTTTGTAGTGCCTGAGGTCTGTAACCACTGACCAGTTTGGGCCTCTTTCCTTCGGCTGCAAGAAAAGCCGGCTGTCTGGTTGAGTGAGCGGCGCTATAAATCACAGTGTCACCACTTAGCTAACCAGAGTGATTTAATTAATCTGTTGTGCTGTCCCCCGAGCATCGCCCCACCTGACTGCTAATCAACCTCTATCAGCAGGAAGAAAATGCGGACCCCAGTCTTTGAACTGCAGGAGATGTAGGAGGAGAGGGCAGGGGAGGGGGAGTGAATTGTGAGGTGGTGGTGGCATGCACGGGATATGTGTGGGGGGGGGGCTCTGGCTCTCACAGGACCAAAGTCTCTGGTATCTATGGCCCAGCTCTTCACACACTGGTCTTCCTGTCTCCGGTGATCTGTAGGAGAGGCGCACTTCTTTTTTTAAAGTAATATTAATATAGAAATCATTTATTGTCCATCTTTATTTATCAGAAATAATATCTTGCCTTGAGACCTGTGACAGGTTGCATCTTGCAAAAAACCTGGGGGAGGCTGTTCTTTGATCAAGCGTGTGCCTGCGTGCACACACACCCTTCATTGATGACTAGCTACAAAGGAGGGGATAGGCCCCACTCAGGCAGAGGATTTTGACAGGTGACCACCCCAATTTCTGTCACACACAGCAGAACACATGCAGGCCACATTCTGTAATGTGAAGAGGCAGGCCTCGTCTAACAGGGTAACACTCTGAAGATGACAAGAGCTTTGTCACTTGGTAGGAGTGCTCCAAACCCAGGGTCCTGGACGCCTTGAAGAGCCTTAAAGTACCTTTGAGTCCTTACCAAATGGCTCTTTTTTACAGATAGAAGACTGAGGTTGGCCAGGGGATGGGAAATTCCCAGGAAGCCTGTTAAAAGAAACATGTAGAAAGTCTCTCTGGCAAAACAAAGACCAGAAAATCTTTCATCTGATTCAACAATATGACACTTTTCATCAGTTACTCGAAGGCTTTGGTGTATCCCCATCACTGTCCACCCCCATCATGCTCCTGCAGACAGACGTGGAGTCTCCGCCTTGCCTCCTCATTTGGGAGGTCTTATGTCTATCAAAAACAGGGTGAGGACAGCGTTTGCTTGTCTTGGAACACACTCAGTACAGATGTGTTGGGAATCACGGAGGTTCACTGCGCTGCAATCGATAGCCATGCCTTTTAAAAGACAGAGAATGAAACACAGGTGCGGAGCGTGGGTGGCTTGCCCAGCATCCTGGGGGGTAAGTCCATATACAGCCCAGTCTTATACATTGTGATTTCTGGGCCAGTGCCACTCCTTGAATTTGGGACGGGCACAGAGCGAATTGCAGAGTGAGTCTCTTTTGGTGAGAAGTACCTAGATTGCAGCCCAGGGTACTGTGGGTAGGAGGAGAGAGATGAAGATATGAAGAGTTGCAGGTGTGTGCTGGTCCTCACAACACAAGGCGGCAGTCTAACCCCTCTCCATCTGTGTGCATTCCTGGCTTCTCTAGGGACAAGCATCTTCCTGCCTGGCAAGAGGAGAGAGAGAGAGAGAGAGCAACTGTTTTTACCCATCTTGACGCTCCCAGCATCCAAGGGGCATGACTGTGAGCGGTCTACTAGCATTTCAGGGCATAGTGTAAAAAGGCTGAATTGGAATTTGGAGTGGGGTTGAATTCTGGCAATACTTATGAGTGTACACACACACACACACACACACACACACACACACACACACACACACACACGAGTTTCCTTCTCTGCCCATCTCACCGAATGGATATTAAGGTAAAACAGGGCCAGCCAAATGGCTCAGCAGCTAAAGGCATTTGCTACCAATCCTGATGACTTGATTTCAGTCTCTGGAGCCCACATGGTGGAAGGGGAAGGATGGAATTTCCCACAAATTCCCTCCAATCTACACGAGTACCAGGGCTCAGGCCCCACTCCCCACCCCATAAATAAATGTGTTTTTAAAATAGTTAAGAATAAAGTGAAATGAAGCAGTAGATACAAAAGACCCCCAGCAGAGCACTGGGTACAGAAGAGCTGCCAAATTAATGTAGCTTCTTCTGCATCCTATTTCAAGGTCCCCACAGTCAGAAAGCGTACTCCAGGGTGACTCTGGTCCCCAGGGACCAGCCAGGCAGCCATTCATGTGCGTGTTTATTTTTCCTCACAATTTGGAAGCATCTGTTCCAACATTTTCTGGCTTGTGGGCTGGAAGAACGCAAGGACTGTTTTGGAGGCCTGCACATCTGTAACTGGAGGCAGAATGCTTCCCGGCGCCTCTCAATCCACAAACCTTGCATTTGAAAGAGAAGGTGCCGTTATTGCACCCAAGGGTTACATCGCGTGTAAACAGGTGTGTACTGAGCTGAAGGCTTGGGTATAAGAAATGGCAGAACATTCGGAGAAGTCGTGAGCAAAGGTCTGTGTAACTTTCATTAGATAAGAACCGAGTGGGTGGGCACTGGGGCAGTCCCTGACGGCATCCATGTTCTGCCATCGTGTTTTAATTCCTCTCATCTAATCTTCTTCTTCTTGCAATGCACACAGTAAAGCAGGTGCCCAGAGGGCTACTGAGAATAACTGGATAAATATAGTCATTTGAAAAAAACGTATACTAGTTGGGCACACCTGTGAGCTCGGCGCGTGAGAGGTGAAGGCAGCAAGGTCAAGAGTTCAAAGCCACATAGAGGGTTTGTGACTCCGCAGAGCTCCAGGACAGCCTCAGCAATGTAAAACACCATCTCAACAAAACCAAACAAAAGCAAAACATACTGAAGGCTGGACATGGTGGTCCATATCTGCAAATTCAGCGCTCGGAAACAGAGGGAGGGGATCACAGGCTTGTGACCATCCTGAGCTACTGAGTGACACCCTGCCTCAAGAAACCAAAGCACTCAAAAACAAAACAGACAAGCAGCACACACATAAACACGACAAATACTAGCTGAACATCTCTTCTGCTCAAGTCTATCCTCTGTCTGAGTTTATACCAAGCGGTCCAGAAGCCATGGCCCCTCCACTGGGGGCCACCAGAAGCAGATCAACACGGGACAGAATCATCATCAGTGCTGGCTGTCACCATGAGCCAATGAATTTACACTATGGGAAATACAAAGTGGGCAGTCAGGGAAGGCTTTACAAGGGGTTTGCTGGCCAGAAAATGAGGAAGGAGATTAGGAGACACAAGGAAGGGCATCCACAAAGACCAGAAGAAGCAAGAAGACCAACGCAAAGAGTCACAGAGAGCATCCTCTGGGTACCATATTTCATGATGTGCAGTGTGCAGACTGTTATCATACATCACCGTATCCTACAGTGTGCGGTGTGCAGACTGTAGACATACACCACCATATCCCACAATGTGCGGTGTACAGACTGTAAACATACACCACCGTATCCCACAATGTGTGGTGTGCAGACTATAGACATACACCACCGTATCCCAGGACGTGCGGTGTGCAGACTGTAGACATATACCACCGTATCCCACGATGTGCGGTGTGCAGACTATAGACATACACCACCGTATCCCAGGACGTGCGGTGTGCAGACTGTAGACATACACCACCGTATCCCACAATGTGCGGTGTGCAGACTGTAGACATACACCACCGTATCCCACAATGTGCGGT
>JAQHUG010000208.1:3096659-3127886 GCA_028555095.1 Dicrostonyx torquatus
GTGCGGTGTGCAGACTGTAGACATACACCACCGTATCCCATGTGGTGCGGTGTGCAGACTGTAGACATACACCACCGTATTCCATGTCTTGCAGTGTGCAGACTATAGACACACACCATCTCACTGCCTCCTCTAACAACCAGGTAGCATTAGCCTGCTTTTACAGATGAAGCTCTCAGATGTTGCTGGGAGAGGCTGAATAGCCAAGGTCACAGGCTAACAAGTGGAGAAAGGCTGTTCCCAGGTCTGCTTGTCTCAATTCTCCCAACCACCCTGCTTGTTACGGTTTGAATGTAGGCAGATGAAATTGGTGGGGGTGGGGTGAGGAAGCAGGCTGCAAAGGAGCTTTAATGGTGTGGTACAGAGTTGGGACAGTTTCCTATAGGCAGTGGGAGGCCAGCAGAGGTTTTTAAGTGGATATTGATTCTGCTACCAGTGAGAGATGGATGGGGAAAATACACTGTGTGGGACTGAAGCCTGGAGCCTCGGCCACCCATCAGTTTCTCATGCTGTCTGCCAGCCATTCAGCTGATAGAACCAGACTCCGGGGATGACTGGCCTTGCACATCCCACCCATGGGAAGCCATTCTCTCCTCTCTGTCATATTGGCTTGGGTGTGTAGTTTTCTATCATGGTACAAAGCTCACATAACATATATGCACAAGTTAAAACACACACACACACACACACACAAAGTGGTCAAAGAGAAAAAGACAGCAAAAATCACCAGCATGGTGCATGTGTTTAAATTAATCCCAGCACAGGGGAGCAGGCAGAGGCAGGAAATCTCTGTGAGTCTGCAGGCAGCCTGGTCTGGTCTACAAAGTGAGTTCCAGGCCAGCCAGGGCTATACAGAGAAATCTTTTCTCAGAAATAAGTAGATAGATAGATAGATAGATAGATAGATAGATAGATAGATAGATAGGTGGGTGGATAGATTGTTAAAAATAAAGTGCCTTCTAGTCCTTCCTTAAGGGATCCTTTCCTTTAAAAATGCCCATGTGGCAAAACTCTTACTTATCTGGGCGTGGTGGCACAGGCCTTTAATCTTAGGACTCCAGAGACAGAGGCAGGCAGATCTCTGTGAATTTGAGGCCAACCTATTCTACAAAATGAGTTCCAGGACAGCCAGGGCTGTTATACAGAGAAACCCTATCTCAAACAAATGAACAAACAAACAAACAACCCAAAACAACAACAAAATCCAAAAAGACAAACCAAAACTATTGTGGAATATCATCATCATTATCATCATCATATTATTATTATTATGATTATTATTATTATTTTCTGAGACAGGGTTTCTCTGTAGCTTTGGAGCCTGTCCTGGAACTAGCTCTTGCAGACCAGGCTGGTCTCGAATTCAGAGATCCACCAGCCTCTGCCTCCCGAGTGCTGGGATTAAAGGTGTACACCACCACTGCTCGGCTAGGAATACTATTTTAACTAGGCAAAGATGTGTTACATTTATTTATGCTGCATTTGTTAACTATGTAAAGATGTGCTACACCTGTTTGTTCTGCACTTGTTTAATTATGTAAAAATGTGTTGCTGTTTTACCTTGACTGCCTAGGGCACCTGATGGTCTAATAAAAAGCTGAATGTCCAGTAACTAGGCAGGAGAGGGATAGGTGGGGCTGGTGGGCATAGAGAATAAATAGGAGGAGAATTCTAGGCTTGAGAGAAGAGAAGAGAAAGACGGAGAAGGAGAGGGACACTCCAAGGGCCAGAAGCCAGGCAGCCACCAGCCAGACACCAGAGGAAGCAGGAAAGTAAGACATACAAAGGAAAGAAAGGTGAAAAGCCCTGAGGCAAAAGGTAGATAAAGAGAAACAGGTTGCAGCATTTCTTGGGTGGGCTCTGTTTGCTAGAAGCAAGCAGAGGCATGATTCTTTTAAGAAAAGACTTCCTGACTCAGTGGTAGCAGCAAAAACTGTGTGGCTCCTTTAAGGAGGCTTCCTGGTTTGCCAGCACCAATGGATCTGACTCTTTCAGGAGGTCCAGCTATGAAGCATTTAAATGGGGTCTGTGAGCCAAGTGCCTCAACTTGCATAATGGCTGCTGCGGGAGCTCTCTTGCCTTCAGCCAATGGCTTTTGAGATACCAGCCCACTGGGGCGTGGTTTCATTTTTAAAAAGCTGCAGCAGTGCTCTGCTCGCTCTTTTGCTTCCCAAATTCTCCTGTTCTCCCCTCTACTTCCTGTCTGGTTTTCCCGCCTATACTCCCTGCCTGGCCAATCAGCATTTATTTAAAACATGATTGACAGAATACAGACAATTCTCTGGCACCAAATGGCAACATCTCCACTGTTTGCCTAAAAGTGGAGCGATGTGCATGGCTCTCAGAGGCAGCAAACTTGCCTCTGCCATGTTGGACTGAGCGGAGCAAGCAGGCAGGGCCATGTTGTCCCTAGCCATGCCTGCTTAGAATTAAAAAAAAAAAGAAGGCACTTCTAGTCAGAAAATAATTACAGATACACAATAAAGACAGGTTCAGATAAAAAAAAAAAAGACCTCTAAATGGATCACAGTGTTGAATAAATGTACGTAGACTTAGGAGAGAGAGAAAAAAAGAGTATAGCAAGTTATAAAAAGAAGTAAATCATTAAAAAAAATAAGAAAAATCTTTAAAGATACAGACAGTCATAGATTAAAGGAGTACAGGAAAATAAGTCATGTAAAGATGGAATATACACAGAGAATCTAGATTCTGTATATTATTGTGTTTTCTATAAATTTTTTGATTGTGAAGGAACTAAGTACAGAGAGACGTTTCATTGTATGAGCTGCTAACATATATATTATAAAGGTATCATGACTTCAGAATTTGGGTCTAAGAATTTGTTGCTTTGGAAAAGAGTCTCTTCTTTTTTTTTCTACAGAAGATGAGAACCTATGGATTACTCCCATGTCAATGTGGTTTGATGGATCAAGACCCCCAAAAGGTCACCCTGAACACCCCCCAAAACTAATCACCCAACAAAGAGCAGGAAGCAGTTTGGAGAGAACTATGCCCAAATTCCCAAGTAGTGTTTATAAATGTTTGTTCTTAAATATTTTAAATGCCATATTCTGTAGTATTTGAGAGATCTGAAGACTATCCATCTGAAATATATCTCTGTATACTAGAAAACCTAACTAATATGACTACAAGCTTGACTATTATAGATGACTCTCTATTAACCTGTATTCCTTAATTATATGTTACATTTTTAAATGAGCTATACAAACACAATACCTTAATCAGGAGCAGAAATATATATATAACAAAATTGATCTTAAACTTGTATCAATAAACCAATATCCATACTGAAGCAAAGTATTGATCACTATATCATATCCCCCTTTAAATGTAAATGAACATTTATAAATAATACTTGGGAATTTGGCATAGTTCTTTCCAAACTGCTTCCTGCCTTTTGTTGGGCAAAGTAATTTTGGGGGGTGTTCACAGCGGTGACCTTTTGGGGGTCTTGGTCCATAAAAACACATCACCCTGGAAGAAATTCACAGCCATGTAGCGATACACAGTTTAATAGAAATGGGTTAACCAAAGATATAAGAGCTAGCTAGCAATAAACTTAAGTGATTGGTCAAGCAGTGATTTAAATAATATAGTTTCTGTGTGTTTATTGCAGAACAGAAACTTTCCCAACATAGGGGTCCTGCTTATATTTGGGGGCTTGAGGGAAGCTTATTTTTCTAACTATATTATTTATTTATTTAATGTGTGTATGTGTGTGTACATGTGTGTGCCATGGAGCATGTGTGACAGTAAGGACAATTTGTGAGAATTGATTCTTTCTACCATGTGGGCTCTGAGGATCGGACTCAAGTCATCAAGCTTGTTGGTGAGCACCTTTGCCTGCTGAGCTGTCTTACTAGACAAGGGAAAATCCTTTGACCTTCTGGTACCCAGGCTGCCCACTACTGGGGTGATCACAGGAGGCTGGGGTGACAAGGCTGCTGCAGGCAATCTTCTGATGTCACACTCTGAGCGGACAGCCCTTCTTACTGGGTCTACAGAATGTGAATTTTTCGGGGTGCACATCTGGGCTTGTGTTTCCTCACCCAAGCTCAGAGATCCTGCTTGAGTTCCTCCCTTTGTCTCCACAGGCCCAGTACTTCTTGCTTGCACAGATCCTGGGAAGGTGTGCAGTGTGGAATGAGCTTACCTTGGCCCCTGCTCTGCTGACCCTTGACTCAGGGGACTTTGAGACTTTAGTCTGTTCTCTCATCTCTCTGAGTCACACCCACACTGTCCCCAAGTCTATGTCATGAAGCTCCTGGAATAAAGGGCGCAGGGGTCATAGTGGCATGTGGTGGGCACTGAAAGTGCCACTGGTGAGAAGTTGAGCTCTGGGCTACCTCTGCACCCACTACGTCTGGCCTCCAGGCTACCTCCGCACCCACTACGTCTGGCCTCCAGGCTACCTCCGCACCCACTACATCTGGCCTCCACTACCTCTGCACCCACTACGTCTGGCCTCCAGCATGTCAGCGGCTCTAACACAGGAACTCCTTCTCAGTGACGTCTCCTTTCGGGTAAGGTAATTAACTAATGCTGGAAGAATTACACTTTAGCTCCTTGTGGGACATAGCATTTTTTTCTTTGTCATATTTTGGAGAGAGGCTAGGGATCCTGAGCAGTTTCTCTCCACTGAGCACTAGATCATTTCTCAGCACTGTTTCCAAGTTCTTGGTGTCTGAGGGTAAGCAGATGGTCAGGAAGGCTGTGTGTAGGATCAGGTCCTTGAAGGGCACAGAGCAGATAACTCAGCCAATGCCAATTCAGAAGACAGTTCTGGGGCTGGAGAGATGGCTCAGCAATTAAGAGCATTGGCTGCTCTTCCAAAGGTCCTGAGTTCAATTCCCAGCAACCACATGGTGGCTCCCAACCATCTGTAATGAGATCTTCCCATTTTTGGCCTGCAGACATACACTGTGTACATAATAAGTAAATCTTAATAAATCATAATAATAAAAAAAAGGTTTGTTCTGGCCCTAGGGCTCCAGTTGGTCCTGGTGAGAACCATTTCTCTTCAATACCTCATTTTCTCCTGCCATGTCTGTGAAAAGACCTCATACCAAAGGAACAGTGATCTAGAATAGACTTGGAGACTAATGGGGAGTGGGTTCCAGAATCTTGTCACCCCTTCCGGTGGCTTCGGCCAGCCCGTGTCCCTTGTCTGTGCTCCACAGAGATGACTCTACATTCACCATGGTCTGAGTGGTATGGCACAGCTGAGGTGCTGGGTTCAAAGCTATATGTACAACGACTGAGCATGAACACACACATCAAACCAACAACAAATAAATGTGATACCAATTTAAACAGGAAAGATTAGATGAAGCAGGCATAGTGGCAATGCCTAGCATCGGGCTCTTGGGAGGCAGTGAACCTGTCTCACAGAAATGAGTAACAATGAAAAGATAAAAATAAAATGCAAAGAATACAGCTTTTTTCTCATGTTGTTAGGGTTAGAAGGAGCATTTGAGGATCCATAAACATTATAGATTAGACTCTTAAACCTATGTCCATTGATTTATCTTTAAAGAGCTACTTTATTGAAGTATGATGAAGTATGATTGACATACGAGGAACTGTATATCTTTAACATCTATGTCTGGGCAAGTTGGCAGCGGAGCACAGACTCACAGTTCTCGCTCCAGTCAGAGTCAGGAACGTAACTGTAGCTGCAGACGCCTCCTGCAGCCGTTCCCCATCCTCTCCTTCCCTCCCCTGCTTTTTCTTGTCATCTTCCATTACTTAACATGTCATCTACTCTGTTACTTGTCTGTCGCTGAAACGAATGTGTAGAGGTGAGTCTACAGAGAGAGAGAAGATTTGTTTTGGCTCAAGGTTTTGGAGTTCTAGTGTCTGTGGTGTGTGTGTGGGGTGTGTGTGTGTGTGTGTGTGTGTGTGTGTGTGTGTGTGTGTGTGACGCTGGGTATGGAACTCAGGGCCTTGTACATGCTTGGCAAGTGCCCTGACTCTGAGCCGCACTCAAAACCCAAGTTCACGAGTGACATCCTTTGCTGGGTTTGGGTGGCACATCTTGGTGGAGGCCTGTGGAGGAGCAGGGTTGCCCTTGCCCGCTCCATGGCAGGGAAGTGAAGGAGAGGAGAGAGAGGCACTGGGGTTGCACATCCCTCTGTGATGGTCAGGATTCACTGTTGGCACACCTGAGAGGTATTCTTTTTTTTTCTTTTTTATTGATTTTATTGAGCTCTACAGTTTTCTCTGCTCCCCTCCTTGCCTCTCCCCTCCCCTTCTACCCTCTCCCATGATCCCCATGCTCCCAATTTACTCAGAAGATCATGTCTTTTTCTACTTCCCATGTAGATTAGATCCATGTATGACTCTCTTAGTGTCCTCATTATTGTCTAGGTTCTCTGGGATTGTGATTTGTAGGACGGTTTTTTTTTTTGCTTTATGTTTAAAAACCACTTATGAGTGAGTACATATGATAATTGTCTTTCTGGGTCTGGGTTACCTCACTCAATATGATGTTTTCTAGCTCCATCCATTTGCCTGCAAATTTCAAGATGTCATTATTTTTCTCTGCTGTGTAGTACTCCCTTGTGTAAATGTACCACATTTTCCTTAACCATTCTTTGATCCAGGGACATTTACGTTGTTTCCAGGTTCTGGATATGACAAACAATGCTGCTATGAGCATAATTGAGCACATGTCCTTGTGGCATGATTTAGCATCCTTTGAATATATACCCAAAAGTGGTATTACTGGGTCTTGAGGAAGGTTATTTTTTAATTTTCTGAGAAATCACCATACTGACATCCAAAGGGGCTGTACCAGCTTGCATTCCCACCAGCAATGCAGAAGTGCTCACTTTACCCTACAACCTTTCCAGCATAAGTTGTCATCAGTGTTTTTGATCTTGGCCATTCTTACAGGTGTAAGATGGAATCTCAGAGTTGTTTTGATTTGCATTTCTCTGATGACTAAAGATGTTGAGCATTTCCTTAAATGTCTTTCAGCAATTTTAGAGTTCTCTATTGAGAGTCTGAGAGGGATTCTTACATTAGCTCTGAGACTTGTCCATGATCACCTGGATGGCTTTTGCCGAGGTAGGAAGTCCTGAGCACTGTGGTGGCACCTTCCCTGGGCAGGTGGAGAGAGTGAGCTGAGCACTGGCATGCCTGCCTTAATTCATTGCTCTTTGATCTTGACTGTGAGTGTGTTGGTTCCCACTGCTTTGACCTCCCTGGATCAAAAGGCTGTACCCTGGAATTGTGAACCAGAGAAGCCTTTCCATCAGGGTGTTTTTCAGACATCCCCTAAGACCAGGAAACTTCTGATTGGCTGCATCACTTGAAGGTCCACCACTCTGGGACTGAACTTCTAATGCAAGGGCCACTGTGGCATGTTTAACTAGACGGTCTATCACCCTTCTTAGCGAGGAAAATCTGACAACTGAGACAGAGTCTTGCTATGTAGCCCAGGCTGGTCTTGAGTTCACCAACCTTAGGGCTGGAATTACAGATGTGTGCCGTCATGCTCAGTTTCTTCCCATGTTTTAAGCATGCAGTACGGTTCTGCAGGCTGTAGGTACCACCCACAGATCTCTGGGATTGAGCATCTTGCATTGTTGAAGCTTTGTGTTTCTTGGCAGCATCGTTCCTACCCTAGCCCCAGCCTCCATTGTGCCACACCCTGCATCTGTGAGTTTGACTTTTTTTTTAAAGACTCCTCATATGAGGGTCCCTGTAGCATTGGTTCTTTAGTGTGCAGCTCATTATAATTAACACCATGTCTTCTGGTTGGTCGTTGTTTTTTGCTCCAGCTTTGCTTCTGCTTCAACATTCCTTTGTGCAGAACGCCGCGTCGTCTTTGGTGGACACGGGTGCTTCTGTCTGGGCTGTTGTAAAGCATGCAGTGGCCCTGCATGTAGAGGGAGCTTCAGGGTCCCAAGTTCAAGTCCTCTGGACACATACCTTGACCTGGACTGTCTTCTTGCAGCAGTTAGAAGAGCATTGTTGAAATGTTTTTTAAGAGTACGGAGAGTTGGAGAGGAGGCAGAGAAAAGGTGGTGACTGTGATGTAAATTGGGGCAGCCACTGTAGAAAGCAATATGGTGGGCCCTCATAACGCCGAACTGGAAACAAGTGCAGTGAGCACACGGGAGGCAGAGACGGACCTCCGTGGGTTCAAGGCCAGCCAGGTTGACAAAGTGAGTTCCAAGACAGCCAGGGCTCCACAGAGAAGCCTTGTGTCAAAAAAACCATAAGGAAAAAAAAGTGAGAAGAAGAACCATCTGAGAGAAGGGAACCTCAATTGAGAAAATACCCATATGATCAGTTTGTAGGCAAGCCTGTTGGGCAGTTTCTTAATTAGTGATTGATGGGGGTGGGGCCAGCCACGATGACATCTTAAGAGCCTGTTCCAAACAAAACTAAGAAACACAATCAGACAATGTGTGGTCTCTGGGGCTGCTCCCTCCACTTAGCATTGTGTCCTCCATGCTGTCACATCCCTGTCGCAGCTAGTAGTACCTCAGACTCCATTTCCACAGCCAAACACTGCTCCATCATCTGCTTGTGCCCCAGCTGCAGGGTTGTCCGACTACAGATTATTTTGACTTTGTTTAAAAATTTATTTTATTACATTTATTTATTTACTGCGTATGTTGGTCTGGAATTCTGTCTAGTGTACCAGGCTGGCCCTTGAATTGCCCCAGCTCAGAGTCATGCCCCACCACACCCTACTTGTCTGGCTCTACTATGTGAAATGCACAGAACTAGCAGAGGTGTAGAGATTTTTGGCTTTTGGAGGGTTTTGCGGGGTGGAGGGATGGGAAACCTGGGCTCACTGCTATGAATGGGGTTTCTTTAGGGGACCCACAGATTTCCCAGAATTAGGTTGCGGAGATGACCATGCAGCCCCGTGGGCTCACCAGAACCCTTTCAACACCCCGCCTGTCTCGGTGCATGGATGGTGTGTGAAAAGAGTGTTTAAAAGATAACAAAGGTTCATGCTTTGGGAAACTTTGCCACGTAGACAATACCAGTGTCACCCTTTGTCACAGAGGACAAGGCTGTAAGTGCTGAAGCCAACCGCCTGCCGAAGCATTAGCAATTGGTAGCCATCAGCAAAAAATAAAATAAGATTTTTTTTTTCAGTATTGGATGAGAGTGTCCCTCCTGTACCATTTACTAATATGGCATTTCACGCCGGCAGCCAGCACCGTGAAAAGGCATGTTGATTTTTAGCTCGTGATGGCAGAGGGGTTTTAAAAACTTCTATTTATGTATTGTATGTGTAGGTGTGCACACGGCACAGCATGTGTGAAGTCAGAGGAGAGCTCATGGTAGTCGGCGGTCCTCTCCTCCCACCAGATGGATCCCAGAGACTGAACTCAGGTCAAGTTTGGGGGCAAGTGCCTTTACCCACTGAGCCATCCCTGGCAGGGACTTTTAACAATGTCAGTGCTGCACCTGAGAGAGGGAGATCCCAGCCACCAAACCGAAGTCAAATGTGAACCAAGAGGTGCTGGCATTTGGCCACCTGTTTGTCATGTTTGTCACTAGCTCGCTCTCTGCCTCCCCACCCCCGCCTCTGCGGGGTGTGTGTGGTGTGTGGGGTGTGTGTGTGTGTGTGTGTGTGTGTGTGTGTGTTGCATGCACGTGTTGTGATTTATTTCCTCTCGGGGCTGACAGCAAGCTCTCTACCTTCTGACTCCATCCCTCCCAAGGTTCTGGGATTCAGTGATAGGGTGGATTAAAAATCGCTGCTGTCTGCCAGAGGCAGGTTCTGGTGGCAGCCTTCCCTCCCCATTCCTGTGATGCCTGCAGCCGCTCTTGCGGGTTTGACACATATGTTCTCAGAGACAGTAAGTGGTAGCCACACCCACCAGAGCCCCTCTTGGAAGAGCCAAAGTCCCCTTTAGCCTTCTTTCTTTCTTTCTTTCCTCCAGGGTACCCAGCACAGGGCTTCCTGCCTGGATCTCCCATGTTCATAGACTTTCTGTCCCCCTCTCCTCTGCACCCTAGGTGAGCCCCCTTCTGTTGCCTTTTGATGGCTTCCCTGTATCTCACACTGTGACACACCACAGCCTGGGGCTTGGATAGAAGTCCCCTTTGCTGGCTCCTGCAATCAAACACCATCCAGCTCCTTAGCTAGAAAGCCCTTGACCTGCGTGTTGTTCCAAAATGATCTACAGGACAAGGAAATGTTTGTTTCCGTGAAGCCTCTGCCTGTCCCACAGCACTCCCCGAGGGAGACCTTGGCATTGATAATTCTCCCATGCACATTGTGAAGCTTCTTCTGGGTTTCCATCCTGCAGTTCAGGCAAGCAACTAAATGCAGCTGGAAGCTGTGTTCTTGTCGGGTAAAGTGGGACCCTGCTTGGGCACGGCTGCAGCAAGTGTTTACTGAGCACATACTGGGAGGCAGGCTTTCTGTGAGATGTGGTAGCTGACAAAGAAGTCTGACTTGAACTTGCTTGTGCAGAGCTGACGACAGTCCAGGGCGTGAATGTGAAAGAGCAAGCGTGGTCAGGGCTCAGACACAATGCTTCGGGACACAAGGAAAACATTTACAAGAAGACCTGACCTGAGTGGCGCTGGTACATGTTCAGAAGTCCCTACAGGACTTTTCGTCTTGGCAGACCCCTTTCTCATTAAGGAAAACCATTTTTTTTACAAGTTCATTAATAGAAAGCCAGGTGGCCCGATTCATCATTACGTAGCCACCTTTTCATTAAATCAAGCTTTTTAAATACACCAACCATATTATAACTGCTGTGCCCAGAGCTTCCGGGCACATGAAGAAAAGACAACTAAGTTGATGGGTCAAGATAGATAGAGCTAGCCCTTGACTCCTCAGGGATTCTTGTCTCTGCCTTCCATCTCACTATGGGAGTGCTGGGGTCACAGGCATACAGCACTGCTGGCTTTCGATTCTCTGTGTGTGTATGTGCACTTGTATGCGTGTGTGTGTGTGTGTGTGTGTGTCTGTTTTGTCTGCGTATACAGGTGTGGAGTGCCTATGGAGGCCAGAAGAGGGCACTGGGTTCCCTGGAGCTGGAATTAAAGGGAGTCCCGTGTTCCTGTGTCTTCTCAAGTCCACCACCTGTGGATAGTTACTGATTTCTTGTCTGGAGATAGGGTCTCATCCTGTAGCCCTTGATCCTCCTGCCTCTGACTCCCGAGCGCTGGAATTATGGGTGTGAACCACTATGCTTGGTCTCTGCTTACTGATTCTTGTTTGTTTGTTTGTTTTGGCTTGTCCAAACAAGGTTTCTCTGTGTAACTGCCTTGACTGTCTCTTAACTCAAAGCTGAAATGGAGGTGGACATCAGGACAAATGGGAGATTGTCTACAACTCCCCAGGCCTCAGCAGCCTCGTTCAACTGAGTCTTCTCCAAATCTGTTGATCTGGGAGTGGAAGCAGGATGGCCAGGAGATGGTTAGAAAGTCGCAGGCCAAGCTGGCAAGAAGACTCCACAGAGAGAAGCTCAATGCCCCACACTCAGTCCCTGGACGAATGGCAGACCTCCACAGGCACACTGTGAGATGTGTATACTCATGCACACACACCAACACACATCCTACGTACACACTGAAAAAGGAAAGAAGGAAGAAATAAGGAACAGTCATAAATTTGACACACAGCTCCTCTTCTAGTTGGAAACCTGGTACAGAGCCCAATGATGATGGTACCTGGCTATGATCTTGGTTACTCCAGAGTCTGAGGCAGGGGGATTGTGAGAGAGGGAGGGAGAAGAAGAAAGAGAGAGTTAGTGGCAAACAGGACAAACAGGTGGCAAGATTCTGCCTGCAAACAAACAGACAAATAAATAAATAAAAAGTTCGGTGTGATGGCAGGGATGTAACCCCAGAGCTCGGTAAGTGCAGGCGGGGGGGGGGGTGTGTGTCAGAAGTTCAAGGTCATCCTTACCTCATCTAGGGAGTTTGAGGTCATCCTGGAACGAACCTACTAAAGTGGCGTACTGTTCACAGGTGACTGGTTTGCAAATAGTACTGACCTAGAACTTCTGCTTCTCCTGTGTGCTGGGATTACAGGCCTGTGCCACCACACTCTACCCACTGAGGCACATCCCCAACCTTCTGTTGCGTTTTCTTGAAGCAAGACATGCCTGTTATCTATTCAGTAGTTTAAAGAGGTGAGTGGTTGGGACCTGGCTAGGTCAAGGAGCATCCCAAACCTTTGTCCACATGTCCAGGAGGAGGAAAAACAGATGCTCCTGTGCACAGAAGGTAGCAAGCACGGTGTGTATAGTGGCTTACATGGCCCTTATATACAGCCTAATGTACTTGTCCGTCCTCCCGTCTTCTTGTTCCCTCACGGTGTGGACAGACCCATGGTGCAGAGGCCTTTTTGAAGGGCCTGTCTTGCTGTGGCACATCTGTGTTTTTGGACAATTGTCACCCAGGCCTGGGCTGCATTTTTCAGCACCTGTCCTAAAGATGCCTCCACACAGGAGGTGGATTGGAGGTGTCCTCAGATGGCGGTGGCATGGGTCAGTGCTCTTTAGATTTGTCACTTCCCCCGGTGACTCGGGAGAACAAGATCTTTGAGTTCAATTCCATGCTGATTTCCCAGTGGACACTCACCCAGTCTAGAACAGCAAGCTTGAAGTCCAGATCTGTTAATGTGCCTGGCCGCACACAGTCCTGACAACAGGTCATTGTAGTCACACACCAGGAAGCCAAACGTTCAGCCCTCTACAGTGATGTTTACAACTGTCTGCTGCCAGAGTGAGACTCCAAACACCTGGATCCGGAGTCCTCAATTCTAACCACTGCACTCCAAGATAAAACCAAACTCTCTTTTTGTCTACCTAAAGATCACAAGTAATCAAGCCATCATTTTGATGCTGTCAAGCACTGGTGAGGTCACTGAGAGACATCTGCACCGGATCACCAGGAGCCTGTGGAGTTTGGGGACACTTTCATCTTACCTGTGCCTATTTTTGCAGTCTGGGAAAGGGTCACCCATGATTTGAGTTCCTAGCTCACTTAGAAAGTGGTGAAGGCCCGTTATTCCAGTTACTCCGGAAGTCGAGGCAGGAGGATTGCAAGTTCAAGGTCAGCCTGGGTTACTGAGCATGATCCTGTTTCAAGGTGGAAGCTGCAAGAAGGGCTGGGGATATACCTCCGTGGCAGAGGGCTTGTCTTGCGTTCAGCTTCCAGGACTGGAAAAACAAAACAATAATTTAAAAAAGAAAGAAAGAAAGAAAAAACGAGGGCTGGAGAGAAGACAAGATGGTAAGTTTTGTATGCACGAGCTCCGGCCAATGAGAAAGCCTGTCTCAAAAATCAAGGTGAATATGAGCTGGTCCCCTGATCCCATGGCTTCCACATGCATGCACACACAGGGACATGTGAGCCAGTGTGTGTGTAGACATGCACACCCCTACACTCACTTATAACTTCCTCTTTTGTTGAAAGTGAAAGATAAGACTCAAAAATAATGGCAAGAAAGCAATCTCTGGATCAAGAGCTCCAATGCCAGCTTTGAACTTGGGCTCCTGACTGCAGTGTCTACATTGGCTTCCATCTTGGGGAAACCTAAGGCACAAAGATTGCCTGATGTCCCCTGTGTCCTGGACTCTGTGCCAGGCCCCTTTGCTATTTCCAAAAGAACCCCAGGGGCATGTCCCCATTCTGTCCTGGGCCCCTCCCCCAGTGCCACAGTGGCCATAAAGTGAGTAGAGATCCCAGCTGCGGAGCAGGGGTGGGGCAGCAATTCTCCCCCTCAGCTCTGATGTGTGATGGGCGGGGAGTCCTTGCTGGGACAACATTTACTTTGTACAGTGGCCAGGAGAGAGGGAGAGAGGAGGGGGGTGGAGCTCTGAGCGTACCCCATTCCAAAATATTTCTGACAAAACCTGGCACTTCTGGTTCTAATTAAAACCCTGAACTTTGGAACAAATTCCATCCCACAGCCCTCGCCTGGAAAGGGGTTCAGCAGAGACTTCGCTCATAACCACAACAAAAATAGCTTCTCCCGGGGAAAGTACACCATACTAACAAGGCCACTTTTGTTTTTCCTCTCCCGCCATCTGGCTGGGGATGCCAGGGGCTGGCTCTGGTCCTGACTCTTTTGGCAGAGAGGGGACTGGAGCTGGGTGGCACTATGGAAAACTTCTCAGTCTCCTGGCAGCGAGGGCCGTGTAAAGGCCACCTTCAGATAGCCAGTCGGGAATCCAGGGCAGATGGAGCCCTTGCCCAGCCCAGGGCTTCTCCAGTGCGCAGGAAGTGTGGTTCCAGCGGATAGCAGCACCAAGTGGAGAAGGGTCTTGGGCTTGTAGAATGTTCTAGAGCAGTGGTTCTCAACCTTCCTAACGCTGTGACCCTTTAACACAATTCATCAATGTTGTGGTGACCCCAAACCATATTATTTTCATTGCTACTTCATAACTGTAGTTTTGCTCCTGTTATGAATCTAATGTAAATGTCTGATATGCACCCTCCAGTGGGGTTTCAGCCTCAGGTTGAGAACCCCTGATCTAGAGCGTTGCATCCTTCTGGCTCTGGGAGCTGCGAGTCTGAGTCCTAGGAGAGCACAGACAATTATATTACTATTATTTCCTCCTCTCCCGTCTCCGTCTTTTTATCTGCTATCCTTTCCCCTTTCTGTCCACCTACTTTTTCTCCTTTTCTTCTTCTCCTTTTCTTGCATCCCCGGTTCCTCCTTTTCTTCCTTCCTAATTTTTCTCCTGTTTCTCTGCCACCATCTTGTTTTTCTCATCCCCTTCCTTCTCCCCCCTCCCCTTTTTCTTCCTTTCTCAGCTACTGGTTCCGTGACCTTAGGAACACGTGCTTGTCTTGGCCTCCGTGAGTTCGCCTGTGGGACAGCCACTTGGCCTCACGTAGTGATGCGGAGATGAAGAGACCCTGAAAGTCATTGCTGAGCACCTGGTTCTCCAGAGAGCCACACCAGTATGCTGAGCTTGGTGAGGAGGAATCTGCACAGCTTCTGTGAGGACCACAGGGAGGCCAGGGAAGAGAATATAACTTAGGGACACAGAGCATCAAGCCTTACACCGCCTACTCCAGTGTTTCTCCACCTTCCTATCCCTGCAACCCTTTAGTACAGATCCTCATGCTGCAGTGACCCCCAAACATAAAATTATCTTCATTGCTACTTCATAACTGTAATTTTACTACTGTTATGAATTGTAATATAAATATTTTTTGGCAATAGCAGCTTGCCAAATGGGTGTAGACCCACAGGTTGAGAACCACTGGCCTACTCTGTCATGGATGGAGACAAGCTCTCTAGAATAGCTCTAGGATTTTATCGTTCCCCACACCTCATGCCAAGCACAGGCGAGGCTTGGACTTTTAAGGCGAATGGAATCCAGTCTCTGAGGTTCGCATCTGGGTATTGAGGTACCGTGGGGTTCCACAGCCATGAGAGCCAGGTGGTCATTGGGATGCACTTGTCCATTATCCTTGAATCAAAGCAGAGCAGGCCTGAGGAGCCCTGAGGTCAAGTGCTTACTGCTTGTAAGACTGGACCCCTCCCTGCCGCACCAAGGCACATGGGTTGGTTGTGGAATCCTTGGCAGGGTGTATCTGAGCCAGCTACTGTCCATCCCCAGGGTGTATCTGAGCCAGCTACTGTCCATCCCTAGGGTGTATATGAGCCAGCTACTGTCCATCCCCAAGGTGTATCTGAGCCAGCTACTGTGCATCCCTAGGGTGTATCTGAGCCAGCTACTGTCTATCCTTAGGGTGTATCTGAGCCAGCTACTGTCCATCCCTAGTCCACAGCCCAACAGCTATTCGTAGGTCTTTAAGCTTTTCTTCATGTGTGTGTAGGCATGTGAATGGGTGTGCTCACCTGTGTATGCACATGCAGAGACCAGAGGTTGACATGCTTTCCTGCATCTCTCTCTGTCTGATTTTCGGGGGTCTCTCATTGAACTTGGAGCTTACTGTCTTGACCACACTGGCTAGCACCCCCCAAGGACCCTCCGGTCCCTATCTCTTCCCCAATCCTGGCGTTAGAGGTACATGCTACCACCTGGCTGGGGGTTGGGCTCAGGCCCTCACATGTGCTCAGCAAGCTCTTTACCCACTAAGCCCCCTCCCCAGTACCCCCAACCTATTTCTTTGACACGTCTTTCTGTCTCTTTCCATCTTATGTTGGAAGGTGAGCAAACAGTGTCCCAGAAGGCAAAGTGCTGGGGCCTAGTGTGAGGGGTTAAGTTTGGGAACCGAGCTCCATGAGTGGGTTAATGAATTAGCACAGGCCTGGAGGTTGCACATTCATTCTTGCTTCTTCCCGGTTTGCCTTTCTCCAGGTCCATCTGCCTACTCTGGGTTAGAATCTCTCTCCAGGGCAGGAACCCCTTCCCAGTGGTTCACTGTGTCTAAAGCCGTGGTTCTCGATCTGAGAACGAGCCTTTGACAGGGGTCACCTAAGACCTTCCTGCCTATCAGATATTTACATTGCGAAGATAACAGTAGCAAAGGTACAGCTATGAAGTAGCAATGACAAGAACGTTATCGCTGGGCTCACCACAACATGAGGAACTGTATCTGAGGTCGCCGCAAAGTTAGGAGGGTTGAGAACCGCTGGTCTAAATTCTGTCAGGCAGTCTGCTAGGCTCATAAGGCAGACAAGGAACGAGCTCAGGGTTAGAGATTGCCTAGCAAGGAGAATATTCTGGGCTTGATCTCCAGTGTGGGAGAGAAGTGAGGGAGGGAACATAGGACTCTGGCCCTCCCCAGATTTTGGGGACAGCAGGGATCTAGATATTCAACACACATAGTCACTCAAAGAATGGCATGAGCTGAATTTAGGATATTCTAGGTAGGAAAAATCCAGGCCATGAGAACATCTTGAAACAGGAAAGAATCCTGGTGGTTCTGGGATTTTTCTATGTCGAAGAACCCTACTGATGTGTTGCAGCTCAGCTTAAAATAGCATCCAGCGATGCTAAGGAGACAGGGAAGGCGTAAGGGAAAGAGAGCCACTGCTGAGGCAGAGGAGAGCCGGTGGCCAAACTCTGTGCCTGGCCCGCTCCAGTTCCTGGCTCTGGAAAGGACTGGGGCTGCCTAGGAGAAAGACAATCCCTGTGGAAGGTGGTGGGGATGGTAAGTCCCACCAGGCAGGAGGAAGGCACTGGGCAGAGTGGTGGGGGCGGATCTGGAGGACGGACTTTCTAAAACAGGATCTGTGGGCCGTGGAGTGAGGTTTATTGTGGGTCATGGCACTGTGTAGGCACTTGGGGCCATCCGAGTCCTGCAAAGCCAGCATCTCTGGGCAGCGGTGTGGAGCCTGCCACGTGGTCAGGCGCCTGCAGGGCTGTTTCAGACCAAGGGAGGACTTTTTGAACTGTGTCTCAACACCAGCAGAGGGCACCTCTGGCGTCAGTTCTGCCTTTGGGTAAGAACCAAATGGCATGGTGGAGGAACGGAGGTGCCTCCCACCACCCTTTGCTGCCCTGGGGACACTACTCTCTCCATTCCCTACTCGAAAGGATCTGGTCATCTGGTCCCCAGGCAGTGATTGGGGGTCTCAGATGGCCCAAGGCTTCTTCCCTGTCTTGAAGTCAGTAGCTCACTGGCAGCACAGGGACTCCCCCTCCTCTACTGTGCCATCTTTCACGAATGGCACATAGTGGATCAGACCTGGGAGAAGAGATGAATCTGTGATTTTCCAGGCTCCTCCTGCCCTGGGATTTGAGCTGTCCACACAGAGCAAGGAATCATATTGACAGTGCCTATCTGATTCCCTAAGCATCTGTGTCCTTCAGGGCTCCTGGGCTGATATGGGAAAGAGGAGCCTCCTGCCCAGCTACACTAGCCTGGAGCCACATGCAGGCTGGCCTCCGTCTTCCAGGCGGGGTACAGGTTTTCAGTCTCTCCATTTTGCCAAAGACCAACGGAGACAGAACAGGGGAGGAGAATTGATCTGAAATCTGCTGTCGTTGACGGAGCAAAAACCCACAATCCCAGTTGCCAGCTGCATGGCAGTGTAGGAATGAGCCAGCCATGGAGACTGCTAATCAGAGAAGCAAACCATGGCTTGACCCTGCTCTCACACTCTTAACGGCAAGCATGAAGCAGAAAGAGAAAACCGGGAGGAGTGTGAGCTACATACTCTTGAAGCCATCTGCCAGGGACACGCTTCCTCCAGCAAGGCTGTACTGCTTCCACCTCTGTGAATAACACCAGAAATGCCTGAGCCTAAGCAAGACGGTTTCCAGTCAAACCACTGGAAACTGTCCCCCCACCTCCGATACTATACTTTTAGGCAAATTCTCCAACTTTAACAAGTGGGCTGACAAGATGGCCAAGTGAATAAAGACGCAGGAAGGTGGAAGGGAGAATTGACTTCACAAAGTTTCCTTCTGATCTCAGCACGCTGGCCTTGGCAGACGAGCCCTCCCCCCACACACACATGGTGCACACACATAGTGTAATAAATGTAAAAACTTGCTGTGCTCAATCTACCAATCTACCTACTTGTATTTCTACATATATTTTATAATTGGGTTATCAATCTCATAAAAAAAAAAGAAGAAAAGAACCCCAATGTTGTAAGAGAGGCAGAGGTGCAGGTTGTTTGTTCCCAGCACCTGGCTCCCAGCCCCCAGCCGCCGGCCCGCTCAGCCACTGGTTGCTTGCTTATGCCCGAAATAACCACATGACAATTATATTCATTTAAACTCTGCCTGGCCCATCATCATCAGCCTTTTCTTGGCTAGCTCTCACATCTAAACTAACCCATTATAAAAGTCTGTATGTCACCACGAGGTGGGTGACTTATTGGACGGTTCTAAGGTACTTCCATCTGTGGCGGGGGCCTCATGGCGTCTGGCTCACTTCCTTTCTTCTCCTCCGCCCACCTAAGGGCTGACCTATCTTATAAGCCAGGCAGCTTCTTAATTCAACCGATAAGAGTAATACAAAATAAAGGAGAACACTCCCACATCACCCCAAACACTGGAATTCTAGTTGCGGCCAAGTTGAATCTCTTAATCTATTTGGGAGAATCAACAGGATAACAGCTCAGTCTTCCATCCATGAAAATGGTATGGCAGGTTCCTCCCCTGGACGTTTAACCCTTTATTTCAGCACTGCATCTTGAGATTTCACCGCATAGGTTTCAAATGCTTTCTTCGTTTTCACTGAAGTTTGGGGGCATTGCAGGTGGAATTGGGCTGTTTGTTCCCGTTTCCCGCTGCTTGCTTGCTTTCCTCCTTCCTTCTCTTTCTGTTTTGATGATGTGACCTCTGCCTTCCTGGTCCTTCGGGCCACCCACATTCAGATTCTGAACAGACCCTTCATGCTGATGTAGCTGAGGTCTGACACAGAGGTCATCCTATGACGTCGTATACGATTATCAAATGACCAGACCATCTCTCTTGTCAAACCCCTCCTTCTCTCTCACAGTCTGAAGACTGTATGAGGCAAGGAGGTGACTGGAGAGCCTCTTCTTGTCCTGTTTTCTGGTCACGAGTTCCTGAACGGACATGTCTTGTGTAATCCTCCCTGGCTGGAGGAGTCCCCCGGCTACAGCACAGACTATCATGTACGGGGTGGCTGCAGACATGGCACACATTGCCACATTGCCACGGAGGTCAAATGTTGACAGTGTCCTGCTGACAGGGTAGGGATGATTCTTCCTCATTTCCTCCCATGTCCTAGAGTGTTTTAAGTGTTTCAATTATTTTCTTTTAATCCAGTGGATTTCTTTTTTTTCTTTTCTTCTTTTCCAGTGGATTGAAACTAGTACCTAAGACATGTTAGGCAAACACTTTGCACTGAATTACTAACCAAGTCCCTTTTGGTTTTTATTTCCAGATGGGCTCTCCAGAGTCTCACTTACGCTGGCCTTGAGCTCACTCTGTAGCTCTGGCTGACTTTGAACTTGTGACCTTCCTACCTCAATCTCCCCTTGTAGCTGGAATGACAGACTTGTTCCTCGCTACTCAGCTCCTCTGACGACAGATTAAAGTGTGTGCAAAATACAAAAGTAGCACTTAAAGGAAATGCAGAATTGTATTTATTATATGAGTGTGTATATGTTTGTGCACTACTTGGGTGCAGTGCATGCAGAGGCTAGCAGGGGCACTGGATGATTCCCCTGGAACTTTAGTTACAGGTGGTTGTGAGCTTCCGTGTGAGCACTAGAAACTGAACATAGGTCCTTTGCTAGAACAGCCAGTATTCTTAACCACTAAGCCGTCTCTCCAGCTACACAGCTGGATGTTCTGCCTCAGCACCATTGGGACTTCAGACTGTACTACGCTTTGTGTTGAAGGATGTCCCAAGAACTCCAGTCTCTGCCTGGAAGGTGTGTTCACACGCACTTCTCTCTTCTCTAGTTGTGACAAGCAAAGATGTCTCCACACATACAGTCAAACATCTCCTGTCCGCATGCATCCTGCACTCCCAGTTGGAGTTGACTAGAATAATCATAAAAGGTAGGAAATCTTAATTTAAAAGCTATATAATAGGGTCTCATATAGCCCAGGCTAGCTTCAAAAGTGTAGCCCAGGATGACCTTGGACTCTGATGAGCTGGGATAGCAGGCATGTGCCACCAGGGCCCGCTTTGTAATACTTCCCTCATGGTGTGGTGGGGTTGCTCTCATGAAGCTGCTGGCACCTTGACTGGAAGCCGGCTTGACTTGCCCCGGCTCTTGCCTCTGCACACCTGGGACTCGTGGGTGGCCTCCTTTACATGGAGGAAAAAGGCATCTCTCTGCTTTAGATCAAGACAAGGCATTTGGGAGCAAGGCTGGCGCTCTGACATGCCCGGAGCACTGTGCCCTTCACGTCCTGGAAGTCTCTAAAGGCCTGACTGCTTCCACCCAGTTCCTTGAACTGGAAAAGGAGTGTGGTTCCTGAAATGCAAAGGCCAGCACCATCTAGAAGAAATTTTTAAAAAACAGCGTGTGGGTTTTTAAAGGGAAGGGAAGATTGTGGAAGGACCTTCCAAAGTTCCCGCCTGCCCAGCTCGAACTTACTGAGCAGGCTAGGCTGGCTACTGAGCCCCAGGGGTTTGCCTCCCTCCTCTTCCCAGCACAGGAATTGCAGATCTGAAGCTTTAAAGTCACACTACAAGAGAGCTATTCACCAAACCAGGAAGCCTGCTCAGTAAGTTCCAAGCCAGGGAGAAACCCTGTCTCAAGAAAACAATGTGGACAATGGTTGAGGAACATCAGAAGTTGTCCTCTGGCCTTCACTTGCATGCATACATACATACATACATGCCAACACACACACACATGCATGCACATACACGTATAAACATACACACACATATGAAAAATTCAGGGCAAATAAGGATGACATAATATAACAGTCTAAAATATTTGAACGAGTATCTTTTAGCACATTCCATGTAGTGACAGCAATGGCTCTGTTTCATTCAGAACGTAAGTAAACTTCAAAGAAAACCTTATGCTTAGCTTCATCATCTGGGTTACCCTCTCCGTGGACTCTTGACAACCCCTCAACTGTGTCCTTGGCCTGTGGATTTGCCTGTTCTAGAGTCACGGCCCATGTAGGCTGTAATGGGCTGCTGTCACTCAGTGTAGCCTTCTCAGGCTTCCTCATGCCACAGCATGCCACTCCATTTCATGGGGAGATAATAATCCAGCCTGTGACCTGATGACATTTTATTAGTCCATTGGCTCGTTGGTGGACACAGGTGTTGTTTCTACCTCTTGACTTCTGTGAATATTCATGTGTCTCAAGGTTAGGGAGAGTCTGTGGTCTCAGCATATCACACCAATGATTTGCTTGACAGTCTTTAAGAGCCCCGCACCTTTGTCTTCCTGCTATCTGACGTGTGCCATGCGTGTGTGTGTGTGGGTGTGTGTGTGTGTATGTGTGTGTGTGTGTGTGCCTGGGCACATGCATGGGAAGGCCAGAGGTTGTCATCAGGTGTCTTCGTCAATGGCTCTCCACCTTAGGTAACCCTCCCACCCCGAAGGCTTTGACTTGCTCACACTTTGTGCTATTTAGGGAGAACTCAACTCCAACTGGGAGTGCAGGATGCATGCGGACAGGAGATGTTTGACTGTATGTGTGGAGACATCTTTGCTTGTCACAACTAGAGAAGTGGGTGCGAACACACCTTCTAGGCAGAGACTGGAGTTCTCGGGACAACTTCCTAGAATTAGAAGATAAGTTTACCTTTAGCTTTTATTTTTACTTTGAAGCATTATTTATTTATCATTACATGTATATATGCATGTCCTGTGTGTGTGAGAGAGTGTGCAGGTTTATGTGTGCCATGACACACATGTGGAGGAAGAGGATAATTTTGTGGTTCTCTCCTAACTTTACATGGGTTCTGGATAGAACTCGGTCATCAGCCCTGCACAGCAAGTGGTCTAAGCTGTTTTCCAAAAACATTGAAAAAAGTCCCAGGCTGCTCTCAAACACACGATCCTCCTGCTTCCACTTTGCGGGTTCTGGGAGTACAGGTGTCTACCGTGCCCAGGTTGGACACACCTTTGAAGGGCCAACTTCTCAGCCTGCCACATAAGGGCAGGGGCTTCTACCTCTCCACTTAGGTGCCAAGCTGATGAGGCAGCTGGCACCTTTGCTGCCTGATAGATGGGAGCTTGAGATCCCTGGAATTTTACTAACTTGCTGGTATTCCTCCTGTAGCTGATAGCTGCACCTGGGCCTTCCCATGACCCCCAGAGAATATCCTTGGAGGAAAGAACAGAGCATGCTATCCTATGCGACACCGAGAATCCTCCGTGCTTCTCAGGTACTTCAGTGTTTTTATCTGCAAAATGAGAAGCAAACCTCCCCTGGCCCTGTCAGCTGAAATCAGATCATTTCCGCGCAAGTTCTTGGGGTGTAGTATGTATTTTGCAGCAGCATGGGGCTATTTTTACCTAAAATCGTTTCACTAGGAAGTCTGTACATCAGTCATGACTTGGCTGAACATTGTGAGTGAGATGCCAAATACTTCTAGAAATCCTCAGGGGCTCAGAGCAAATGTTTACTAGAGATACAAAGAAGGTTCTGATGTGGGTGTATTTTAAAACAGTCCCTGTCTGAGGAGTTATACCTGGGATCCAGGTCCAGAGGAAGACAGCGGGAGAGGAGAAACAATTTCAGGTGAAAAGGGGGGGTGAGGAGAGCAGTCTATTCCTCATGATGCTTGGTTCTTTGTGAGCTGCTGAGCAGTGTGTGTGTGTGTGTGTGTGTGTGTGTGTGTGTGTACATGCACTCACAATTGCACCCTTCACTGATTTTGTCTGCTAATTCCCTGCACTTTCTTTCACTTCTGTAATAGACAAAGGGTGATATGGAGCATATACACAGATAAGAAGTAAAATGACTCCAAGAAAAGAAAATCAACATCTTCATCAAAATTGATTTTTAACTGGACAGGTCTCGACTCTGTGTACATTCTGTATTAAACATCTAGATCAGGTGTGGAAAAAAAGGCTCACTCTGAGTGGAGCTCTCTATGCTGTGCCATGGCAGACATCACTAATCAATCACCGTGACCCTGCACTCCAGACATCCAGTACAGTCAATGAACTCATCTGCTGCCTCTGTGCTTGCTGATAAGCCTAAAACATAAATTTCCCAGCATTAATTAACTTACTTAATTCTAAAGTCTCTGCCCCTGCTGTTTGTACCTGAGCAGAAGCCGCTCATTAGCCGTCTTAACAATGTCAGGTTCATTTGCCACATGGCAACGCCAGCCTCCAGTCACACGTTCTGCAGCAAGTTCTCTGCCCTGAGTTCTTACAACAGCTAATTTTGAGGTAACTGATCCCCTCAGATAAGAAGCTGAGGAAATCCCTTCCAGGGTGCTCATTCCTTCAGTTCATTATGGTGCTTGTTACTGTGTTTAGAGTTAGGAGGACTGGGGACACAAAAGTTGTGATTAGCCTCGTGAACAGGCTTACAATGTCAGTGAGACAAGGTCCCGTGATCCAGTCAAGGGAGCCAGAGCACAACAATTGTGTGTGTGTGTGTGTGTGTGTGCGCGCGCATGCGCTGCACACACATGCACACACGTGTAAAAGACTTGATGTTCATGTAGGAAACCTCCCCTCAATCACATTTCCACCTTATTCCACCCCTGGGTCTCAATCAAACCCAGATCTCACTGATGCCGCTGGTCTGGCTAACCAGTTGTGCCTCCAGCCCCCAAGTCTTCCAGCACAGGTGAATCACCACATGGAATTGGAACCCCGGGCCTCTTGCTTGTGCACATCACCCAGACCCCGAGTTTACATTTTAAATAGTGAAGTGTTGCTCAGCCAGATGTGGTGGCATACATGTGTGAGCCTCAGCCAGTCGAGGCGGGCAGACCTTGAGTTGGGGCCAGAAACAACAAAGACTGGGGATGGAGCTCAGCGGTAGGATACCTGCCAAACACACGAGGCCTGGGTTGTGTCCATAGTAACACACACAGACACGGAATCCAGGAGGGTCTGGCTTGGGAGCCTCCTCGCACCCCTGTGTATCCCCTGCCTTTGTCTGGCTTGGTCTGCTTTAACCTCTGCTGCGGATGAGCGAACTAAAAGCTAGACGCAGTGCAGACTTTCTTAACTCAGCTGTGGCTGTCCTCTAACGTAATGAGTGTCTCTTTCCCAGCAGCCGGCAGGAATGCCTCACTTTGGCTGACGGCAGTGTGTGTTCCTGCGACCTCAGCTCCTCCCATCTTGCCTCTATTCTCTTTAAACTAAATAATGACCCCAAAACAAAAATTACACCTATTTCTCACTTATTTTCCAATTTGTTGTTGTTATTTAAGACAGGCTATAGCCCACATAGCCCAGGCTGGCCAAGACCTTGGACTTTTGACTCTCCTGCGTCGGACAGGCTGTGGCTTACAGGCATGCTGTGTTATGTTCCACTGTCTGTGGTGCTGGGGATTGAACCCAGGGCTTTTCATCTGTCTGCATCATCACATAGGACCAAGTCGCTTGACTTTTGGTAAAAGGCTTGTTTTTTTTGTTTTTTAAATTCTCTCTCTCTCTCTTTCACTGGGTGTGGCATTCCGTGTCCCACAGTCTAGGCAAGGGCTCTGCCATTGGGCTACACTCCCAGATCAAGTGATTTCATTTCTCTGTCTTTGCCCAAACATCTGGAGGAAGACCGAAGGTGGGACAGGAGCTTAAGTGACATCAGGGTACACAATAATGCCTTTCAAGTGTTCCTGGTAACTAGGGCTCAGTTCATGGTGGCAATTAAGACAGAAGCCGGGAGTGGGGACCTGTGTCACCAGAGGCTACGGTGAAGGGCTCTGGACTGTTTGCAAAGCGACAGTCACGTCTCTTCACTGGCTGCACTGCTGTGGATTGTTGACCAGTTGGCACTAATTCAGAGCGGGCTACAAGGTCCAAGGAAACACACACACATTAATATTAACCACAGGACAAATATTTGTTCGACTCTCGTGGCCCTACATGTTTGCCTTCACTCTGAGAGATGTAGTTATCGGAAGCAACATCAAATAGAGATTGTTCCCATTATGCAGGGAATGTCACCCTCCAGACTTCCGTGGAGAGGGCTTCAGTAATTTGATATCCCTACAACAAGCAGCATGCACCGGCATTTAAATGCAGCAGTTTTAAATCTCAACATTTAGTTTCATTTCAGTTTTTTATCTGAGCTAAAGTCCATTATATAGCTCAAGTTGGTCTCAGACTTGTGGTTCTCCTGACTCAGCATCCCAAGTACTGGAGATGAAAGGTGTGACCACAATGCCTTGCAAGACCCATCTCTTTGTAGACCTCTTGCCCCCGAGTCTGCAGGGGTGATAAACACGGGCTCTTGCGGGTTTTAGGCTGAGTTAGTGCTCTTGGCAGAGACATGATCCTTGCATGACTGGTGGCATGTGGGATGAGCAGTTTTGTTTTCTGTCTGAAAACAGTCCCGCTCCTGGAAAATATTCCCAAGGAACTGCCATGGAAGCCAAAGTCTGGTATGGTTTGGCTAATGCCGATCTTACCATCTCTGACCTCCTCCTGTTGGAGACAGACTTCGATGGCTCCGCCGGCACACACACACATTTGCCAACATGAAAGTAAGCACAAGTGCATTCGTATGAACATATGTGTATGCACACATATGCAGGTATACATATGCTTGCATGCACACATGTGCACACATGCATGTATATGCACTCAAGTACCTGCACGCACACACACATGTAAGCAGGCAAAACATATAAGCAGGCCTACATACATGTGTATGCACACATGAAAACAGTCACATGTACACTTGTATACACATATGTGTATGCACACAACTATGCAGGTACACATGTGTACGTATGCACACACATGCATGTACACACACATACTTGCAGGTGTGGTTTGCTCTCTCACTGTGCATCATTGGTTGTCTTTCGCTCACCCACTCTTCTCCCATAGGGTGAAGAGAGCCAGAACATGGTACTCTGGGGCCTCCCCATTCAATCCTGAGTCCTTTGTCATCTGTCCTGGTC
This sequence comes from Dicrostonyx torquatus, assembly GCA_028555095.1. NCBI lineage: Eukaryota > Metazoa > Chordata > Mammalia > Rodentia > Cricetidae > Dicrostonyx > Dicrostonyx torquatus. Next base: position 3,123,111 of record JAQHUG010000208.1, read on the forward strand.
CAGGATGCTTAGTTTCTTGGTTGCTTCCACACGTCTCCTGATCACTAACCGGCCATCTTGCTTTTGACACTGAAGCGGAGGTTTTCTGGTTTTCCCATCTACTGCCTTCATGAGCCCTTCTGTCCGATTGTTCTGGATCATCTAGGTTCACCCCAGTTACACAGGGCTGCCCAGGGAAAGCTCTTGTGAGGCTAGGCCTGATGCTGGCAAGGCGCAACCTGTGCGGTTGGTCAGGAACTGGACAGCCCGGCTTCCCTCTGTTGATTCACAGTGCAGAGCAGAGCAAGGGCTCTGAGGTTGGGAAAGACAATCTCTCTTTCACCAGTAGGGGATTGAAAACCACTATCCCAAGAAAGTCACCACAAACAACAGACCACAGGGATGCCACCCAGACGGACACCGGGGAGGTGGTGGTTCCTGCGCGCTACTTCAGTTGGAGCAAGGGAGATCTCCAAAATGAGGGTAGGGGAACAAAGTGCGGTCATCTCACTGCTATTGTTAGCATTCTTTATGTGTATATGTGGGTACATGTATGCATGTTTGCAAGCATGCGTGTGTGCACGCGTGCATGTGTGTGTGTGCACGAGCACTTGAGCAAGCCACAGATCACATGTGGCGGTTATGTGAACCGACATTCTTGAGTTGGCCTCCTTCCACCATGTGGGTCCTGAGGCGTAAACCCAGGTCCCTTTACCTGCTGTGGCATCTTGCTATTTTTAAGGTACTTTCTGATAACCCATGTGTCTGAAGCTGGACACCCATAAAACTCTCTTGGGACAATTCTAACGAACCCACAGACCCTCCTGTGTGGGGCGGAAACCAGTGACAAGAATCCATCAAGCCTGTGGCTGGTACTTCCCATTCAGCACAGCCCCAGATCCTCATTTTCAAAAATAATCTCTTATTTTTGTCGTGCAGTACCCATACATGTCATTTCCCACCCTAGCCTCCGTGCACACACAGAGCAGTGACACCGCGACACTGCGTGCACTCCCAAGGTTGCCCCAGTGCACAGAGACCTCTCAGCTAGAACCAAAACTCTGCACCCGCTAACGCACATGCCACCCATCTCCAGGCCCTGCAGCCGCCCTCCGTCCTCCCTCCTTTCTCTCTGTGAGTTTAGCGAAAAGGCTCAGGGGCTCCAGGTGCTTCCTGTCAGTGGGAGCTTCCAGTGTTTGTCCTCTCAGAACTGGCTCACTTCACAGGAAATGTTTCGTTTCTTCCGTGTCCTATTGTGTGTCAGAACGACCCTCTCTCTTTTTTGAGGCTGACTTCATGATATGACAGACTCCCATTTCGTTCACCTGTTTACAACCCCAATTAGATTGTTTCTACTTCCTGATACTGTGCTGTGAACCTGAGTGTAGTCTCTCTCTCTCTCTCTCTCTGCCTCCCTTCCTCCTTCCCTCTCTTCCTCTCTCTTTCTCCTTTTCTCTCCTCTCTCCCTTTTCCTCTTCCTCTCTCTCCCTCTCTTTCTCCTATAACAGAAATTCCAAAACAATACAAAGTGAAACTTTAAGTTGGGTGGGTAGGGAGGTGGGGAGGATCTGGGAGGAGTTGGTGGAGGGGAGAAACATCATTAAAACATACTGTATGAAAAAAATTAATTAAAAAAATCCTATTGTTGAGGCTGGGGAGGTGCACTGGCTGCTGCTCTTCCAGAGAACCAGAGTTTGATTTCCAGCAACCACAAGGCAGTTCATGACTGCCTGTAATTCCAGTTCTGGGAGAATCCAGTGCCCTCTTCTGGCCTCCATGGGTACTGCACACACATGATGCATAAGCACATGCAGGCAAAATGCCTATAGATACTAAAATTTTTATTTCTAATGTTTATCTCTCCCCCCTGTCTCCTCATGGGCTGTTTCTCAGAGGATACAGTCCAGGAGTGCAAAGGTCAGCCATGGAAGTTGCATATGACCTTGGGACATACTGACTACACCCTCCCTTCTAGGATAAGCTTGTGCTTTGATGACTAAATGTCTCCACTCACTTAGGAAAGCCTGAGACCACACCTACTGTTCCTGTGTAATTCAGAGGTCCACCTCCGCACTCAGAAGGACGCAGGTGGACAGGAATGTATGTGGTCACTCTGTGGAGAAGGTTACAAATCAAGCTAGAACAGAAGGCTTGCAGTGTGGCTGCCGGGTCCAGGATAGGGGTTATTAGGAAGGATTCTGCATCCCAGCCAGGGGATGTTTGGCCATAGCAGGAGACATTTGTCATTGTCACAGCATGTCTCCATAAGCATCTAGGAGGTAGATACCAGGGCTTCTACTCACCCTAAGACACATAGCACAGCTCCCGTCCCAAAGAAGTGCCCAACAGGAATCAACAGGGCCCAGGAAGTGCATATATCTTAGAATACTAAAATAAATCCTGATATTTTCAAAGAGAACAGAGGATGAGAAGGAATAGTTTTCACCAAGACAGAGGGAGTGCAAAGAGAAAGACTAGACCTATATACTATTGGGTGTTCTGGCTCACACTTGTAATCCCAGCACTCAGGAGAGTTGGTGTGAATTTGAGGTTAGCCTGGGCTACATGATAAATCCCAGGACAGCCTAGGCTACTAAGTGAGACCCTGCTTCAAACAGATAAACACACACACAGTACCTGTGTGCTTTTTGTAGCAATAGCCATAGCCAAATGGCAGCTCCCAGCCAGGAAATGAACTTGGCTTTCCTTCTGGTAATATTGGACAACTTCATAGTGTCTTGTCTCCTTTCCCTCTGCCTTCTCCTCTGTGCTCTTGAGGGCAGGGGTTGTAATTCAGGCTTTGCCTACCTATCACAGTGGCTAGGAGCAAGTTCATAGGTGTACCAAGTCATTTAAAGGGCCCGGCAGATGTAGAATCCACAGACACTGGGCCACCCACCAGCTCTGATGCACAGATTGTCACCTCTGAGCCTTGCAGAGGTGGGGGCATCTCTCACCCATCTAAATCCCTGAGGAGGGAAGCAGAGATGGTGAGGAGAGCCAGGCTGTATGCCGAGGGCAGCTCAGGAGTGCCTAATCACCCACTGGGAACAATTATCCACTGTTTACTCCTGAAGTGGGCATTGCTTCCAGTGGATTGCTAGCCCCAGATGATGTGTGGCCTTTTCAGGTCCTGTTGTGTGCATCCTGGCTTGTGTCTGGAGCCAGTGAAAGAGTGTAGATTCCTTCCTGTGGCACATTTTAATATGCGTACACATTCCCTACACCCCATTATGTAATGGTCTTGGTTGCAAGTACTTACCTGTCTAGTCAGAACTCAATTAGCAAATCGTCCCTCTCTATGAATATTCATTAACGATGAAGTCAGCCAGAGCAGTGGAATCCAGAGAAAGATCATTAAGAACCCTATCACAGCCTCTCCCTCTCCTCAGGCCTGTGGGGAAGACAGGCCAAGGGCAAGCAGGGACTCACGTGGCAGAAACTCCCAAGAAGCCTGCTGTAGGCTGGGGAGATGGCTCAGTGGATAAAGGAGTTGCCATGCAACCGTGAGGACCTGAATTTGAATCCCACAGGATCCCTTTAAAGCCAGCCTGTCTGTAAGACCAGGTCTCCAGCAGCAAGATGTGGGGTGGAGACAGGAGAATCCTTCAGATAACAAAGTGACCCTGTCTCAGAGGAGATGCAAGGTTGTCCTCTGACTGCTGCATGTGCCCTGACACATGGACACCCACACACGAGCTGGAGTCAGATCAGGCCAGGCACATGCACACAGCAATCTTCGGTGTTCCAGAACTCAGATCTTCTCTCAGCCAGGACCACTTCCCCCCAAGTGCTTTGGAGTCTTGGGAAACCTTTATGCCAATAAAAATACATGCAGGTCTCTTAAATGACCCGTGTAGATAGATCTGCAGAGCTTGCTTCCACACAGATGCACTGAAAATCCAGACAACCACCGGATTCACCTTCCACTGGGCAAGGCCTGCATTAAAGCCAGGCAGTATTCGCTTCAGCCCATGGTCACTCGTGGGCAGCAAATGGAGGCTAAAGACTCCTTTCGGGGGGGAATGCACTTTCTCAGAGCCAGAAAGATGAGGTTTCTTGGGTGGGCAGCTTCATTATTCTGGGTGCTAAGAATAGGAGAGAACAGGGCCAAGGAGGTGACTCAGGGGGTAAAGCAGCTTGCTGCTGAGCCCAGTGACCTGAGTTTGATCCCTGGGAACCCCTGTGGTAGAAGGTGGAAACAGATAAGTTGACCTCTGACTGCTACACACATGCCATAGCTCTCATGTTCCTGACCTCACAGAGATCTACCCGCCTGTCTCCTGAGTGCTGGGATTATAGGAGTGTGATACTTCTGCCCAGTTTGGATTTCTATTTTTTTTTTTATTTTATTGGGCTATACATTTTTCTCTGCTCCCCTCCCAGCCTCTACCATCCCCTTCAGCCCTCTCCCATGGTCCCCATGCTCCCAATTTACTCAGGAGATCATGCCCTTTTCTACTTCCCATGTAGATTAGATCCACGTATGTCTTTCAGCCATTTTAGATTCCTCTATTGAGAGTTCTCTATTTAGGTCTCTACTCCATTTTTTTTTATTGGATTATGTGATCTTTTGGTGTCCAATTTCTTGAGTGCTTTGTATATTTTTAAGATCAGTCCTTTGTCTGATGTGGGGTTAGTGAAAATCTTATCCCATTCTGTAGGCTGTCATTTTGTCTTGTTGATCGTGTTCTTTGCTTTACAGAAGGTTTTCAGTTTCAGGAGGTCCCATTTGTTGTTTCTCTCAGTGTCTGTGCTGCTGGGTTTCTATTTAGGAAGTGGTTCCCTGTGCCAATG
>JAQHUG010000208.1:3129251-3141267 GCA_028555095.1 Dicrostonyx torquatus
CTTCTGTTTCTATTGTGTGGAACAATTTGAGGAGTATTGGTATTAGTTCTTCTTTGAAAATCTTGTAGAATTCTGAGCTGAAACCATCTGGTCCTGGGATTTTTTTGGGGGGGGGTTGGGAGACTTTTGATGACTGTTTCTATCTCTTTAGTAGGAATAGGTCTATTCAATTTGCTTATCTGGTCTTAATTTAATTTTGGTAAGTGATATTTATCCAGAAAATTGTCCATTTCCTTTAAATTTTCCAATTTTGTGGAGTACAGATTTTTTGAAATAGAGGCCTAATGATTCTCTGAATTTCCTCCATATCTGTTGTTATGTTCCCTTTTCATTTCTGATTTGGATATTCTCTTTCTGCTTTTTGATTAATTTGGATAAAGGTTTGTCTTTTTTGTTGATTTTCTTGAAGAACTAACTCTGTCTCATTGATTCTTTTTATTGTTTTCTTTGTTTCTATTTTGTTGATTTCAGTTCTCAATTTGATTATTTCCTGTCATCTACTTCTCTTGGGTGAGTTTGCTTCTTTTTGTTCTAAAGTTTTCAAATGTTCTGTTAATCCACTAGTGTGGGATTTTTCTAGCTTTTTTTTTGGTAGGCATTTAGTGCTGTGAACTTTCCTCTTAACGCTGCTTTCATTGTGTGCTAAAGGCTTGGGGATAGGACCCAAGTCTAATCCCAACATCCACGTCTTTCATCCACACCCTACACTGCTGCTTGATGGTCTCTCCATTGACCCTCTGCAACAACGTGCAGGATAATGGTTTCAAGGCCTGGAACTTTTCATTTGACATCGTGTCTACTCCCAGAAAGTTTCTGGTTCTGAAGCACTTCTGATTTTGGATTATCGGATCAGGAATGCACATCCTATATGAAATTGGTGCAGACTTCTGATTTTGGATTATTGGATCAGGAATGCACATCCTATATGAAATTGGTGCAGACATAAACACTTGGTTTCTCACAGCCACAAATTCCAATCTGCCCTCCTGGTGTCCTTAAATAGTCTTGATCATCCTCATTTCTTATGAGCCTCTTGTGTAATTTCTCTAGGATTTCTCCTGTATTAGGAACATCTTTGTTACCCGCTAACTCCCTGCATGCATCTAGCGGTATGCTAAAATATAGATATTTGAGGACAGGGCCAGTCCCCAGAAGGCCTGTGTCCACATGAGAGACTTGGCCCTCTGGACTAGCCTGACCTTTGGGGAGGACACAAGACTGGACACTTGAAATCAGTCCTTTGGTAGTGATTCAGTCTGGCTCACCTATGAAAGGAAACCAGATACAAATCCCTGCATGTGAGCTCTGGGGTTTCCTGGTAGGGGTGAATAGAGACGTGACTGGGGGCAGCCTGCCTTGATGGAAGGCTCACAGGAGCTCTGGGTTCAGGGACCTCCTATCCTCACCTCGACCACATTTCCCTTTTTGGTCCTGGTCGTGTCTTCTATGATAACACACAGCAAGCACTCTGTATGTGCGGTGCTTTCCTGAGAGCTACCAGCTGTCCTGGTGAATGACTAAACCAAAGGGGAGGGGCGGTCGCTGGAGCTGGCACTCTCTGGTTTTATAGCCCACTGGTCAGAAATGCGGATGGTCTGGAGACTGTGATGGTAGCTGATGTCCTCAAAACCACCTCAGGTGGTTGGTTGATGCTAGAGTTGAATTGAAGTGTGTCAGTTGTCAGAGTAACATCCCTCTGCTGTTTCCAAACGCTGCCCTTCAGACTCCAAGGTCAAGATGAGAAGCTAAACAATGATCTCCAAGAGACCACTAACAGCTTACACAGCCCTAACAGCTCTCTCTCTCTCTCTCTCTCTCTCTCTCTCTCTCTCTCTCTCTCTCTCTCTCACACACACACACACACACACACACACACATACATATGCACACACATGTATATTTGCACCCTACATATGCAAATACACATATGCACATATACATGCACATGACACACATACATGTACACATGCACAAAGTACACACATTCACATGTATACAATGCAGACATGGACACACATGTGTGCACATACACGTGCACATGCACACACACACATGCATGCGCACACATGCATGTTCATGACTGCATGACTCATCCTGAAAAGATGTTAAGAAACGTTTGTTCACCCCGAAGAGGTTCCATCCAAGCTGAGGGTTGCTTTCAGGTGACTCAAAGCCACCGCTAGAAGTCCCCTGCGTGTCTTGAGGGCAGCTACTGCACCCACAGTATGGATGACTTACAAAAAGCTGTACCACCCTCCCAGAGTCCCCTGGGAGATGAATGGGCAGCTACACCCTCAGGAGTCCTGCAAGTCAATTGCTCACATTACCTCAGGGCCTCACGAGAACCTCATAAGTCCCTTGGGCCTCTTGAGCCCCACGAGGCAAAAGCTGACAGGCCCTGGTGGCATGAGGGAGCTATAGTGGGAATCCTTAAGACTGTTTTACCTTTTATTAAATCAAATCCGTGCACCATGATTACAAGACGGGAGGCGGGATTGTGCTGGGAAACCAGCTCTCCACCGCTGTGACATAACCTCATTCCTCAAGGGCAAAGGCGAACTCCAAGCTGTAGCTCTGCCAGGTCCCTCACTGTCCCAGAGAGAGTGCACAACCCTTGTCCTCAGTTTTTATCTGGTCACATAGAGGGCTAATTCACCTCAATACCATTGGCTTATCAGACCAATTCTTACTTTTCCCCCTTTTGTCTAATTAAGAAGGTTCTAACCTTAACATAAAGCTATATACAATAAGAATAATTATCAAGTATTGTCCAGAAGAAAGAAAAGATAATAAGATAAACAAAAATAAGACTATAACCAACAGGGGACCACAGCTGCAGTGATTAAAGTGGCCATGATCACGTCCCACCAGGAGGAAACTTACACCCCACACACCTACATGCACATGTGCACAGATCTGTGCACCGTGGCCCCGCCTCCACAGACCAATCCTTGTGCCCCACCTACTCCACCCAGCACCCTCTGTGGTTCCTTCTCATCTATCCCATACACCTACTGTTGCTGGGTGCTGAAGAGATGGGACTCTCGATTCTGCAGGCACAGGAGGTGTGGACATCGCTGGGGAGCTGCCGAAGGAAGGGTAGGATCAGTGGAGATGTGGGGTGAGGTTTGGTTTGAGGAAGCTGGCACCATCTAGCTGCAGATATCTGGAGGAGATTCCCCGGGGACCAGAGGCTGAGTGAGGAACCACCAGAGGCCTCGCCTTGCTGAGTGTTTCTTTGATACATGTTCAAATGAGACAACCCCAGTACTGCATGTAATCTCCCTCCTGGTTCTTCATTGTTTCTCTTTTTCAAATTTTTACTTTATTATTTGACAATTTCGTGTATGTGTATGTAGTATTTTGATTATCCCATTATCCTCTTTCATCTCCTTTTCATTTCCTCAGAACCCCCTTCTTCCCAACAGACTTCATACTATTATCTTGTGGGGTTTTTTGTTTGCTTATATTATAATTAATGTGTGTGTGACCTATTGAGTTAGGGCTGCTTGAGTGAGTGTGGCTACTTAGAGTGGCCACACCACTGACGAATATGCTTCCCATTCCCCCAGCAGTTATTAACTCCTCCCACCCCCACCCCAGAGGTGACAGATGTTGTGTAGGCTGCATGTGGGCAATCACAACTGCTGTCAGGTCATGGGCGCAGCAGTCCCGCCGTATCCAGAAGACAGCGTCCATAGCACCCCTCACCTTCGGGCTCTTACCCTTCCTTCCTCTCTCTCTCCATGTTCCCTAAGTGCATGATGCAGATGTCCCTTTCAGGGCTGAGTCTAATTTGTTCTAGAGATAGTGTCTCACACTGTACATCAGGACAGCCTGGAAGTTGTGGCAATCCTCCTGCCTTAGGCCCTGGTGTTGGCATCAGAGGGCATGAGTGTCCACACCCAGCTCCCATCGTGTGCCTCCCCAGTGCTACAGCAGCAGCCGCACGAGCAGCCGCGTGGCATCAGGTGGCCGCCTGACATTATCTTTAAAGCTGACAATCCACATGCGGCTGTTATCAAACCCATTTAACAGATGAGAAGTGTAAGGTTGACAAAGTCACATGCATGGGTAGAGGGGCCATACAAATACATCCTGCAAATGGCAGAGCTTGGATTCTGTCTCTGCTCTCTCTAATTTCAAGTCCAGGCTGTGTCTTGACCTTGGCCTTCCAGCAGCCCATCAAAGTCCTTCTATACCCTTGAGACTAGGTGAGGCTTCGCCACTGTTCCTTGCATCTGCTGGGCTCACCTTCTCCTGCACGGTCCTCCCTACCCAATGAGAAGAGAGCAGAGGGAAGGGAAGTGTCCCCAGCTCACCCCAGCTTTGGGGGTAGCTCTGGTTATAAATATCCCGCATTTTTTGGAAGCTTCCAGTTAAACAAACTCGGGTTTTGAACCTATCTGGTCAACCCGCCTCCAGAGTCCCCATGGAAAGCTGGCGTTTGGTTCTCGGGCAGCCTTGCTGACAACCACTGGGGCTTCATTATCACGGTTGTCTCACCCAGTTCTGTCCTGTGACAAGATTTTTTTTTTAAACGAGAAAGGCTTACCTTCCTTCCCGCGTGACATTCATTTTAAAATAGCTTGGGCCCAGCTTTGAGCATTGCAGGTGGCACGGAGGAAATGCATTTGTTTTGCTGCTTTCTTTTTTCCCACTTCTTGGGATTTAATGCTTCACGCAGGCAGATTGTCCCCTGGCAGGAGGAAGATGCGCCTTGCAGGGTAGACAAAGGGCTGTGGTGGCGTGGGCTAAGAAGAGCTCCCGTGGGGCTGGCTGGGGGCAGCGCTGGTGGAACCAAACTGGACCAGGACGTGTCTTCCTGTTTACCTGGGGGTGTTGCTAAAATTGGGGTCACTAGGGTCATCTTCCTGTGATTTAAATACTGGATGTGGGGATGGCAGAGGGAACCGTGTGCCACCTTCCTGGTTTGGGTGCAGCTGGGAATGAGGACCCTTGTCTGGGTTGGAATTGAGCTATATAGCTGTCATGAGGTCATAACCACCTTGTCAATCAACAGGACAGCTAACCTGCAGAAGACTGGGAAAGCAGCAGGCCCCGCTGGTGTGATTGTTTCCAACATGAAGTGTCTAGAGCCACCCAAATCAGGGCTGTTGCCCTTCTCTCTGGAGAAATTGCCACCTCTAGTCTAGGCAGCTCCTGGGGTCCTGCTCTTTCTTGGGCAGCCTGCAGTCAGGAGTTCAAGGCCTGAGAAGAACTGTCCTGAAAATCTGCAAAGTCCTTTTCTTTTTCTTTCTTTCTTCTTCTTCCTTTCTTTATTTCTTCTGTTTGTTTTTTTAAATATTTATTTATTATGTATACAATATTCTGTCTGTGTATATGTCTGCAGGCCAGAAGAGGGCCCCAGACCTCATTACAGATGGCTGTGAGCCACCATGTGGTTGCTGGGAATTGAACTCAGGACCTTTGGAAGAGCAGGCAATGCTCTTAACCACTGAGCCATCTCTCCAGCCCTTGTTTTTGTTTTTTCGAGACAGGGTTTTGTTATAGCTTTGGAGCTGTCCTGGAACTAGCTCTTGTAGACCAAGCTGGCCTTATTCTTTTTATTTCTTAATACAAGGATTATACAGCCTTGAACTCACAGTGATCCTCCTGCCTCAGCCTCTTGAGTGCTAGAATTACAAATATGTGTGGCTACACCTGGCTTGAGTTTATTTTTCGCTCCACTTTCTATTTCCTTTCTTTTCCTTGTTTCTCTTCTCTCTCCCTTCGTTCCAGCAGATGTGGACACACACAGCTTGTCTCTCCGTCCCCAGGCGATGGATGTGTGCTCGTTTGCCGAGACAGTCTTCGGTGGAGAAGCGGCTCCACCATCTGCTCCTTCCCAGAATGTCTACCTGCTGATGTCTCCAGAAGAACTGCTGATGGAACAGGCACATGGCTTCCTATAGATGCTGAGACAAGTCACCACTGACCTGGTGACCTCAGAGCACAGACTCACTCTCCCACAGCTCTGTAGGCCGCGAGTTGTATGAACGAATTTGACTGGACTAAGACAGGGTTCATTCTGGTCCCTGGCCACCTGCCCTTCATCCTCAAAGACATCATCAGCCAGTGCCTCTCCAATAATCCTTTTGCGCTCTCCCCCGCTCTGCAACCCTCTTCCCTCTTCTGAGAACATGTGGTTATCCCAGCCCATGGGGAAATTCTGTGTTTCCTTCCCCAGGCAAAAATTTTAATTAAAAAAAAAAAGGTGGGGAGATTGGGAAAAGTAAGCCACAACAGTTTGGGCGAGTTTCCTGCCTGCCGACAGAGAGAATTGGCATTTTATGGGGTTCTTTGAGGGATCTGGGGCATGAACCATGAGGTCACCTGTTTGTTTCAGAACTATCTTCCTCGTGGTTTAAGGATTCCCTGCCCTCCCCAGCAGGATGCAGGGTCTGTTGTCTTGGGGACATCCCGGCTTCATCTTCTACTTGAACTCTTCCCCTGGGATAGCGTAAAGGAGTAAGTGCCAGACTCGTTCCACACATTAGCAAACGGAAGTGCTTCTATGGCTCAGGAGTGTTTGAGTCCATAACTCACACTATGTACATATATACACATGTACACACACGTATGTGTACATATGTATATTAGCATGATATATGTATATATGCGCATGCGTGTACACACATGCATAGAAAGAGAGAGACAAAGAGAAAGAGACAGACAGAGGTGGAGGGGCTTCACATAGCGCAGGTTTTGGCTGAAAGTTTGCTATGTAGGTGAGACTTTTAAGTCTTGATTCTCCCGCCCCTACCTCTAGAGTGCCGGATTACAGATGCTCGGCAGCACACCTGGTGGATAAGGTCCTGAGATGGAGCCCAGGGCCCTCTACCCATGAGCCACACTTATGGTAAGGAGTAACTTTTGTGTCCCAGAGTTTGTAACAGTTCATCTGAATTTGTTTCCCCCCTTACTAATACAGTTCCACTCAACTGATCTTTGCCAATTTGATAATAATAATAATAATAATAATAATAATAATAATAATAATAATAATAATAATAATCCTTTTTGGTTTTGTCTGTTCATTTGTTGTTGTTGCTTGAGACAGGGCCTCACTGTGTAGCTCAGGGCTGGTCTGGAACAAACTGACCTCAAACTCACAGAGACCCTCCTGCCTCAGCCTCCCAAGTGTACCGCCACAGCCAACTTCAGTTTGTTATCAGTGGGGGTGAGAGTTTGTTTGCACATTCGAGAGCCTTCTGTAATTATCCTGCTTTCCCATTGACTTGTGACTCCTCAGAGCAGAATTGACCTTTGAGTTGAGTTGCCAAAAGAGCTGCCATTACCAGCCCATTGTAACAGATGAAGAAACTGAGGCTTGGGACTTTACATAATTCAGTCAAGGTTACAGAGGGGACCAAAATCATGTCTGGCCTTGGACTTCACCATGCTGTGGTCCTATCAGCTGGCGACCCAGTGGTCACTGTATCAGACCACATGGTAAATAAGCCAGGCACAGTGGTACATGCCAGTCATTCTAGCACTCAGGAGGCTGAGGCAGGAAGATCATGAGTTCAAAACTAGTCTGAGCTACATAGTGAGACCCTGTCTCAAAATAAACAAATAAATAAACAAAGCACACACACACACACACACACACACACACACACACACACACACACACACACCGAACAAATAAATCTACTGTCGGCAATATTCTAGGAGCTTTAGTTCATACAGAAAGAAACTGAGACTCACAGAGTCTCCGGAGCCTGGCTGAAGTCTTGTGACCACTGCGTGGCAACCTTAGGTCAGAACTTGTCACCAGCAGCTCTAAGACACAGTCACAGCTTTCCACAGTTTTGAGAAGAGGATACAGAAACTTAGAGAAGTCAGGCAGATTCTCCAGGTTCACACAACTGGAAAGTGGAAGAGCTGGGATTTGAGCTCACATCTTTCCAATGTCCTACACCACTCCAGGGGAGGACCTGGTTCCACATTTGCTAATTACAAAGCTGTCTATGACTTAGTGATTACTACCTGGGATGCCAGTCAACCCCACATGGCCTTTCGCTATTTCACTTGGGCATTGTCAGGATCTCAGGGCAAGCCCACCCAGTGCTTATGGGGCCGTTCTGCTTTGCCGTTAATTGTTTTAGCCACCCAGCACCTCTGCGGGGCAGGCAAATACAATTAACTCATTTACAAAGCAGCAAAGTGGAGAAGTTACATGGCTCCCTAGTGTTATCCAGTAAGAGAGTGGCTCAGCCAAGAATAATAAATAATATTATTTCAGGAGACTCAAATACAGCGGACCGCAGGGCTTCCTGGGGCCCCTGCTTCTCCAGAGCCAGTAGGAACTTCCTGGCCCAGGCCCTTCGCAGCTCACACTTCCCACCGCAGCAGAGGCGGGCACACTGTAGAAGCCTCGAAGTGGTTCTGGCTATGGCTGTGAGCTCAGGACCCCAAGCTATTTTTTTTAGTGTGTGTGTGTGTGTGTGTGTGTGTGTGTGTGTGTCTATGTCTCACTGTGTCTGCATCTCTCTCTGTGTCTGTGTCCCTCTATGTCTCTCTGTCCCTCTGCATCTCTCTGTCTCTCTCTGGGTCTCTCACTGTGTCTGTGTATCTCTGTCTCTATGTCTCTCTGTCTCTGTGTCTCTCCTTGTCTCTCTCTGTGTGTCTCAGTGTCTCTCTTCTGCCTCTCTATCTGTATGTGTATGTGCGTGTCTGTCTGTCTGTCTGTGTCCCTCTATGTCTCTCTGTCCCTCTGCATCTCTCTGTCTCTCTCTGGGTCTCTCACTGTGTCTGTGTATCTCTGTCTCTATGTCTCTCTGTCTCTGTATCTCTCCTTGTCTCTCTCTGTGTGTCTCGGTGTCTCTGCTTCTGCCTCTCTATCTGTATGTGTGTCTGTCTGTCTGTCTGTCTGTCTGTGTCTCTCTATGTCCCTCTGTGTCTCTGCATCTCTCTGTCTCTCTTTAGGTCTCTCTGTCTCTGTGTCTGTGTCTCTCTATCTCTTTTTGTCTCTCTCTGTGTGTCTCGGTGTCTCTGCCTCTGCCTCTCTATCTGTATGTGTGTGCTCTGATGCCAGTCACTATCCTTTTATTATTTTATTTTATTTTATTTTAGGCAGGGTTTCTCACTGGACCTTACTGATTAGGTTGGCAGGCCAGCAAGCGTCAGGGATCCTCCTGTCTCTGCCTCCCCATACTGGGGAACAGGCATGCACCATGATACCCAGCTGTCTTAGGGTCACTAATGATGTGATGGACCACGATGACTCACAGCAGCTTGAGGAGAAAAGGGTTTGTTACATCCACAGGTCCACATCACAGTTCATTATCAACAGCAGTGAGGGCAGGAGCCTGGAGGCAGAAGCAGAGGCCATGGAGGGGGGCTGCTCACTGGCTTGCTCCCCTGGCTTCTCAGCTTGCTTTCTTATAGAACCCAGGACCACCAACCCAGGGATGGCACCACCCACCATGGGTTGGGTCTGTCCACATCAATCACTCATTAAGAAAATGCCTTATAGGCTTGCATGCAGCCTGGTCTTATGGAGGCACTTCCTCCATTCGAGGTCCCTCCTCTCAGATGACCCTAGCTTGTGTCAAGTTGACATAAAACTAGCCAGTACAGCAGCTTCATTTAACATGGATGCTGCGGATTGAACTCACATCCTCCCTGCATGGCAAGAGCTTGACTGGCTGAGCCATCTCTCCAAGCTTCTTTTATTTTCCGATCAGTGTCTGATGTGTTTTTTTGTTTTGTTTTGTTTTTTGCATCAAGAGGATACACAACAAGGCACATTGTGTGTGTGTGTGTGTGAATGCGTGCGTATCCATGTGTGTGCACGCATGCATTTGTGTACATGTGTATGTTTGTGTCTGTGTGCATGCATGTGTTTGTATGGATGTGTGTGTGTGAATGTGTGCATGTGAATGCGCGTGCACATGTGTGTGTTTGTGTCTGTGTGTGTGTGCATGTGTGTGTATGTATGTGGGAGGGAGGCAGTTAAAATAGCTCAGGCATTGCTTAGCTCCCACAGGGCAACCTTGAAGGTGGATTAGCCTTGACCATGTGCTCTGAGCCCCACACTAAGGGGAGAAGAGTACAGAGGCTGCAGAGGCTGAGCCTTGGTATGGATTCAATTCCCTCCCCCTGGGCTCCACCTGGCCACTTCCCTGGAGTCCTTGGCTATGTTTTCAGTTTCCAATGACCGGTGTGACATTCAGGAATAAAGTTGACACTACCAGGCTCCCATATGGTGTGCAAGGACCCTAAGGAAGCTGGTCATGTGAGATCACCCTCCCTTCCTCTCCCCTGCTTCTCTCCCCCTCCCCTCCTGTCTTTTTTTTGGGGGGGGCGGGTGGACAGGATCTCACTGTGTAACCCAGGCTGATGTCAGACTTTCAATCCTCCTGCCTCAGTCTCCTGAGTACTGGAATTGCCTCTCTCTGCCTGGCTCCTGCCATATTTATTTTTGAGCTGCTCGGCCTTCTAGAACTCAGGTGAAGTTTCAGAAACACTCGTTTTGCAGAGAGAGCTAGTGAGAGCTGACTACTCGGTCTTTATGTGTTCCATGTGAAAAAAAAAAAAAAAAAACACCAGTGTGCTGAACCATCTAGGACCTGTTGCGACATCCCCAGAGGGGAAACTGCCTGGAGTGAACTAGAAGGTCCAGGTCCCCCCAGGTGACATCCTCAGTGTTCCCCTGGAAGAGGATGCTTTTTAATTATTGTGACTCCTGTTGGCTTGAGTAAGAGTTGGGGGTCTTCTTTCTTATTACATTTTTAAATTTTGTGTGTAGGTGTGTGCGTGTGCACGCATGCACACGTAGACATCAGGGAACAACTTGTAAGAGTTCTCACCTTCCAGCATTCGAATCCTCTGGATTGAACTCAGGTCACCAGGCTTGGCAGCAAGCACCTTTACCTGCTGAGTCCTTTTGCTGGCCCAGTGGCCGGGACTGGGGTCGGTTAAGATGTGTCTCAGGCACAGGAAATTCAACTCACGTCTGCACTACTCAGAGGGGTATAAAACTGTCCGGTTCTCATTCATAAAGCCCCATCTAGATCTTTATGCATATCTTGGCTTGTTTGAACGTGAGGAGCCCCTGAGTCCAGGCTGTTACTTTCATTGGTTTCTGTTGGCTGGGACTTTCCCTTCTCGCCCAGCTCTATCGACACCGACAAGCGTCTTTAAATGTCTGTGTAACTTGCATTTCTTTAAAAAGCTTTATCCTAAGGAAACCGTTCCCCCCATCTCTGGATTGATTACTTTCGAAGAGCTGAACTCCAGTTTGCGCCTGGGGAACGGTGGGCGGAGCTACCCTGGTTCAGCTTGGCTCCCCAGCACATCTCCTGACCACAGCTGATCCTCTGAGAGCCCATCTTGTATCCTCTCCAAAATAAATGATGGCAGCGATGTGGCTCCAGTGGCGTGGAGAGCCCGTCTGCCGGTGCCATCTGACGACTCAGCAGGCAGAGCAGAAGAGCTCAGGATGCTGTGGCAGCCACTAACTAGGGCGTGTTTACAGGCTGTAGGCTGAGGTGGGGGAGGATGCGTCTGGCCTGCCCCTCCGGAAACTAAGCTGGGATGGAGGCATGGTTTGCACCTCTTGTCCTTAGAACTTGTGCCAGCAATTTGGAATTTGCTGGAATTTGCTGCCTGTGAGATGGATTGCCACCAGTGTGCTGTGTGACCTTGGGCTGGGCAATTCCCCTCTCTGAGCCTGATTTACCACCTTTGTCAATGAAAAGAACACATTCTAGGTGTTCTCTTTGTATGCCTGAGGGATTAAGACACTTGCTCACTCAGGCATTCTGCCAAGCCCAGGCTCTGACCCCATCACAGTAGCATAGCGTGTGTGTCACCTGGGAGTACCCAGAACATAGCTGATGCTGTCATCCATCACACAGTCCTTAGGGCAGTGGTCCTCAATCTTCCTATCACTGTGACCCTTTAATACAGTTCCTCGTGTTGTGGTGACCCCCAACCATAACATTATTTTTTGCTGCTACTTCATAACTGTAATTTTGCTTCTGTTATGAATCGTAATATAAAT
>JAQHUG010000208.1:3151997-3166760 GCA_028555095.1 Dicrostonyx torquatus
GGGGGGAGACAGAGGTGAAGGGGGGGAGACAGAGGTGAAGGTGCTTTTAACTGCTGTACCATCATTCCAACTCTTCCTGTTGGTCAACAATTTTTATGGGGAGACAGGCTTCCTCCCCGTCTTGGCAGTGGACAGTTTTCTTTTTGTAAGAAAGCTGAGGTGGCCTCCCTCACCAGCTCTCCCCCTTTAGACCTCTGGGCATTACAGCCAGCTTCCTCTACTTCCCGGAGCTGAGCCCCCAGTTCTCACCAGCTTGTCCCAGTCAGCAAATGTGAAGCGTCATAGGTCTCATGCCTTAGGTCTTTTATCAAACAGTCACGTCGCTAAGGACAGGGATGTATTCTGAAGAAAGCATGGAGAGGCCATTCTGCTGTGAGAAAATCATAGTGAGTGTTTAGACAAAGCTGGCGACACTGGCACTGAACGTTCCTCATACAATCAACACTTGGGAACAAGACGGACACAGACACTCTTGAATAGAAGCACAGAGTACAGTACACTGAGTGACTGCCGGTCACTACCACTGACAACCGTGCACCAAACTAACCGTGTGCCCTTTACTTTAAAAGGACTGGCAGCATGGTCATGCTTATGCAAGTTCACAGAGCATCACCGCCAATCAGAGCCGCATGTTACATTGTGACGTTGAGACAACCGCCACATCATCAGCGGACACTTCCCAGCTCTGTTATAACCTTTCGGATCACAGTGACATTTGTATCCACGGTTGACTGAACCTCCTCCCTCCCCAGCACCTGACTGTATGTGGCTTGCGAGTGTCTCCCTTGTCTGTGTGCCATTCTGTTCTTCGTGGCTCTCGATACATCCTAGTGGCTCCTTTTTCTTGTTTGCCAGCCTCGTGGGTTTCCTTTGCTGGGTGGTCTTGTGGAGGACCTAGGTCCGCGCCTGCTGACAAGCCTTTCCTTAGCACACTTCTAGAACTTTCTGCCTGTCTGCTTTTAGGAGACCTTTTTACAGCAGGACACAGATGACAGCCCTGCAGTTGGGCAGGGCCTGTGTTCTTGGTTAATATCACTGCCAGCTGTCTTGGAATCCTTTGTGTGTGTATACACGTGTGTGCGCGCATGCACACATGCACCCATGTGCATGGAAACATGGGTAAGAGTGTGTTATTCGGGACTATCTTCAGAGTTGAACTCCTACTACCTGTGGGAGTTCAGCTGGGACGGATTACCAAAGGTCACAGCTGGGCCTGTTGACTGTTGACCTTCTCTCATAGAAGGAGGAGTAAGAGGTCATGGGACTCCCACCTGAATGTCCAGCACCCCTCCCAAGCAGTTAGAGGCAATTCTTCCCTCACTGCACGTGGTCATGGGGCAGACACTGGAGCAGTGGTTCTCAACCTGTGAGTCTCGACCCGTTTGGCAAACCTCTATCTGCAAAAATACTTAGTTACAATTCTTAACAGTGGCGAAAGTCCAGTTGTGAAGCAGCAACAAAAGCTAATTTTGTGGTTGGCGTCACCAGAACATGAGGAACTGCACTAAAGTTAATTTTGTGGTTGGCATCACCAGAACATGAGGAACTGCAGTAAAGTTAATTTTGTGGTTGGTGTCACCAGAACATGAGGAACTGCACTAAAAAGTTGCAGCGTTAGGAAGGTTGAGAACCGTGTGTCAGAGGCTCTAGTTGGAAAGGATGAGGGGAGGGGCGTCCATCTACCCAGCTGCTCAGGAACCACCATCTCTGCTGGGTGCAGATCTCCCACTGGGTGGCTTTAGGTCATTCATGCCTTGCAGGTAAGTCCAATAAACTCATCGGCCTCCCATGTGAACTTTGATAAGGCTGTGCCTCAGTTTGTCATGGAGCCCTTAGGAGGAGGGGTAGATGTTTGCATCTTTTTCCAATGAAGATATTTTAGCAACAGAGTTTGTATGCAGGGGTGTGCACCAGTATGCCTGTGCCTGTACAGGCCAGAGGTCAACACTGGGAACAATGTACTACCATCTAGCTCAGTTTTGAGACAGTGTATCTCACTGAGCTGGGGCTCCCCAAACAAGCTAACGGGGCTGGCCAGAGTCCCAGAAGTCCACCTGCTTCCACTTCTCCCAGCCCTGGGATTGTAGGTATGTGGGTTTTGCAGATTGACTTCTGGTCCTCATACTTCTAGAGTGAGTACTTTACTGACTGGCAGGTGTTTATTGTGTAGCCCAGGCTGGACTGGAATTCATGACTTTTGCTTATAGCCTTGCTATTGGTAGATTCCCACCCTGCCTGCAGGAACCTCGAATGCCAGTGCCTCCAAATCCATTTCTGTCTCAGTTTTCCTACATTACTCTAATCATTCAATCATTCAAATAAGTAGAGAGAGAGAGAGAGAGAGAGAGAGAGAGAGAGAGAGAGAGAGAGAGAGAAAACTGAGGGACAGCAGACAGTCTGCTCATTCTTCATGGTTAAGACCACCGTTTCCCTGCTCCCCCTCCTCTGGTTTGTCTCCGAGTGCTAACCACAAGCTTCTCCAGTCACATTGTCATCTTCCAGTCAAGGCTTCTCCCTTTCCACACTCAGTGTGTCCTCTGCTCAGGCCACTGGTCATCAGCCTCTCTTTGTCCCCTAATTAAGTGCTGTCTATGCCTGTCCCCTCCTCCCCACCAAGGTGATTCTGTAGAACTTTGCAGCCATTGCAGGATGGTTTGCCTCTTTTGTCTTTTCGTTTCTAGAAAATGGAGAAACTTGATCCAGAAGTTAAGAGGAATTCAAAGTGGCCCAACAGGAATTCACTCAAGTCCCCATTTATCCTTGAGGATGGAAAGCAAGGAGAAATACGATCACCGTCAGCACCCACTGGGTGTCGGGATGTTGGGATGCAAGTGCTTACTTACCATTAGGTTTTTGTTGTTGGCTCCCAATTGACAAAAAGACCAGAAGCTGGGAGAGGTGCTGGGCCAGTGCAGCTGCAATGAGGCTCTCTTAGTTAGGGTTTCTATTGCTGTGAAGAGACAGCTTGACCACAGCAACTCTTATAAAAGGAAAGCATTTAATTGGGGCTGACATAGTTCAGAGGTTTAGTCCATTATCATGATGATGGGATGCATGGTGGCTTGCAGGCAGACGTGGTGCTGGAGAGGTAGCTGAGAGTTTTATGTCTGGATCCACAGGCAGCAGGAAGAGAGAGTAATACTGGCCCTGGCTTGGGCTTCTGAAACCCCAAAGGCCACCCTAGTGACACATTTCCTCCAAGGCCAGACATCACTGGCACCCAGAGCCTAATAGTGCCACTCCCTGTGAACCTATGGGGGCCATTTTCATTCAAACCACCACAGAGGCAGGGCTGGAATTTGCACCCAAACCTTGACAGTTCCTGTGCTCTTGGCCAGGGAGATGAGTGTCTGCTGGGTCGGTGTGAGGCCCTGAGTTTCAGCCCCAATATCCACTTAAAAGGGAAGCAGGGTGAAGTATCCGTGCAATCCCAGCATAGGGGAGGCAGAGGCAGGGGGATCCCTAGGACTTGCTGGCTAACCAGTCTATCTGAATCTGGATTTAGTGAGAGACCCCGTCTCAAAATAGCACATGGAGAGCAATTGGCAAAGATGCCTGATGTTGGCCTCTGGCCTCCACGCACCCAGAGGAACACGTACGCATGCCGCATCCACCCACAAGAAAGCTCCCATTCACCAGTGGAAAGATGTTGGTGAGAAAACAGTGGGATCAAAATAAGACTAGTTGTTTAGTTCAGAGTAGGGGATGTAGGAGTCTTTTTGGTGGTTGGATGGTGGTTACACAGGCCATTACCATGAGGGAAAGCTTGGTGAAGGACCCCTATGAGAACCCCGGCTTGTTTTACACCTTTCTTTCTGGAAACTGACACTATATCAGTTATAAACTGTTTTATGAATTTTGAGCTCTGGGTGCCAGTGATGTGTTGACATTGGTTAGTCCCTGGTAACTTGGGGGCCAGTATAAAGTGGGTGCTGGGGGTGGATGTCTAAGTATGTGTGGACAGGGGTCAAAGGGACACCTTGGTACCTCTCATTTTGTTTGACTGTGAAGTTTAAAAGTACCCTAAGATAAAGAGTTTTGTTTTTAATGTATCATTATTATTATTATTATTATTTTGGTTTTTTGAGACAGGGTTTTAATGTGTAACACCCCTGGCTGTCCTGGAACTAGCTCTTATAGACCAGGCTGGCCTTGAACTCACAGAGATCGGCCTGCCTCTGCTTCCTGAGTGCTGGGATTAAAGGCATGCACCACCACCTCCTGGGTTATGTATTATTTTATTTTAATTTGGCTTTTTTTTTTTGGGTCTAGTAGCCCAGGCTGGCCTTAAACTCCTTATGTAGTTGAAGATGGCCTTACATCTTTGGTCCTCTTACCTTCACACCCAAAGTGCTGTAGTTATAAAAGTGCATTGCCATGCTCCTTCTCTGTGGTGCTGTGGATCAACCCCAGGGCATCTAGAATTCAGTCCTGCAGCTCAGAAAGTCTTTTCTTTAAAAAAGAAAGAAGGAAGGAAGGAAGGAAGGAAGTAGAGAGAGAGAGAGAGAGAGAGAGAGAGAGAGAGAGAGAGAGAGAGAAGGAAAGGAGGAACTGGTGGGGCATGGTGACACTTGCCCACCATCCCTGCATTCTAAAGGCAGAGCTAGAAAGATTGTGAGGTTTGAGGTCAGTCTGGGGTGGGGAGGATGAGAAAGGGAGAAGGAAGATCTCTCACCCTTTCTAGAACACTCTAGAACAATCTCAGCACCTCACCCCCACCCTTGCATCCAGCCATGCATCAGTGCTCATGTGAACTCTTTGGTTAGGAAAAACCACCAGTTCATCCATTCGCAGCAATGACCAAGGCCAGAGCATCAGCAGAAACCTCGGAGGAGCTAGCCTCGGGGTGCCTGTCAGTCACAGGAAAGCCACGCCTTCCTGTACACCCTTTCTACCTACAAAACTTTGGAAGCTCCAGATAGCAAAGGCCCTCCCTCCTTTCTTTCCGCTTCATTCCCCCCCCCCCTTGGGTGGCCGGCTCCACTCCCTCTCAGTGCTGGCTTGTAACCTTGATGATCCAGCCAAATGAGTTATTTGTGATGGAAACGTTAATTTCTTTGAGCAGATGGGTGTCAGCGCTGCTCTGTAAAAAGGTGGCTGTCTGCCGCGTTGGCTCGAGCTGGTGCAGATGACGGCCCGGCTGCTGGCTCAGTTGCGGAGTGTGAAGTGAATCATATGGTAACTGCAGCGAGGGAAATGCCTACTTAGGCCCAGCCCTCCCAGAGAAAAAGCATTAATTCTCCCACCCTCATTAAAAAAAAAAAATCTGGGTTTTTACATCTCTGATTTCCCGAGTATCTGAAGAAAAAAACCTGAAACTCGTTATATCTCAAAGTGTGGGCCAGCAACTTCTGGGAGCAGAGTCACCCGTGGCTTATTAGGTATTTTCTGGAGACCCCCCCCCATCTACAAGCTCCCTCTCTCAAGGGAAGGTTCCAGACTAACAAGCTCCCTGGGGACAGTCATTCCTACAAAAGTTGAACCATCTTGCCCACTCACAATGAAATGACATTGTCAAAATGCAGGTAAATTTTCAAAACAAAATGAAATTGAGTATAAAATCTTGAGATTTGGAGTTTCTTTTTTTGTTTTGTTTCGTTGTTTTTTTCTTTCTTTCCTTCTTTCTTTCTTTCTTTCTTAATTTCCATCTACTTTTCAGATTTAATGCCAGAAAAAAAAAATCACCTTTACAGTTGGAAATAAAGAAAAGAATAGGGAGACAGTGCAAAG
Source organism: Dicrostonyx torquatus (assembly GCA_028555095.1). Lineage (NCBI taxonomy): Eukaryota > Metazoa > Chordata > Mammalia > Rodentia > Cricetidae > Dicrostonyx > Dicrostonyx torquatus. The sequence goes on from JAQHUG010000208.1 coordinate 3,157,728, forward strand.
AGATCATTTGTGCACTAGAAGCCAAAGACGGTTTGGAAATTCCAGAGATTTCCAAGAAAAACAGACTCCTGTCCTTGGCAATGGAGCTCGGGTCCCTGCTGCCCCCGCCCCACCCCCCTCTCCGCCTTCCCTAAGTGTTCTATCCAATTTTCTCTTGAATACATGAGAAGAAGCCGCAATGACTTCTCCGGGGACCTTACTTATAGGAAACCTCGCCGCTGGAGGATTTATGAAGCGTCTGTAAAATATGTGTGTAGGAACTCGGGACATTTTGATCGCTACCAAGGAGAAAAAATGGACAGTTTCATACGCGTTGGATTCGTGAGCATTTTTTATGGGTTTTTAAAATTAATTAATCTCTTCCTCCTTTGTTAGAAATTCTTGGCACAGACATAAGCCCCCTGGAGAAGGGAGACATTGCCCACGGGCTGTATGTCTAAACTGTCAGGATTTCAACCCCCAAACCTCCGGAGGCGAAGCCAGGCTTCACAGGCCTAGGATCTGGTAGAGAGCTGGGTTGTCACCGCTGGGGAGATAGGCTGGATTATTAGTGGTGGTACCGCCCCTGCCTCTAGCAGCCTTTGTGCCCCTGGCTAGAGCCAGCGGTCCCTGGTGCTGGGTCCACACTCAGCCGTTTCCAGACTGGAAAAGCACCAGATGTGTGTGTCTCACAGCCCGAGCCTGGGCCACCTCTGGCACCTAATGGCAGGAGGGAGCAGCTTACTCAGCATCTTTTTTATTCTCGGGGTCACTACTTTATGTTCTGATTTTGCCTCCATAGATAAGGGGGTTCCTGGATGTAGGAGGGAAAGAACTGTGTGCATGTCACTTTGATCACTAACCCATCTGTGTTCCTTCTCTACCTCAGCTCTGTTATTTATAAAATTTTAAAAATCTGAAAATTCTGCTCTCTAACCTGGTAGAAGCCATACAGCGGGAACAAATTTGCCCCCATCTTCTCCCCCCACCCAGGGGACATTTGACAATTGGCCAGAGGTGTGTTGTCACAATTTTTAGGAGAAGGTTCACCGTGTCATCTAGTGCAGGCAAACTTACCAAGGGCGTGGCTCAACCATACCCAAGACAGTTCCTTCCCACCGAGGGTGGTCCAGAATGAACACCAGTGGTGCAAAGTGTGCCTGGCTATGGTAACTAAAGTAATAAAAGAAACATGAAGGAACAGAGTAAATGTATTCAATAAACCTTAGCTGTGATTGCTAGATTCAAGCATTGGCAGTTTCTGCCTCAAAGGATTCTAAGGCTGCAAAGCAGCTCAGTCAGACAGTGTGGTGATTGATTAGTAATGTCTGCTGTGGCCCAGTAGGGGGAAAGCAACCATCTTGGCTCCTTGTATTTTCTGACCCTGGACTATGCAAGGAAAACATCTGCTTCTGTGCCGACATTCTGTAATTCTATTGTGGGGCTTCTGCGAGTCAGTCTTCAAAGTTCTGCAGTCAGCATTATTTACAGAATATTTAAACAGCACAGGCTCCTGCAGGCTCATGTGGTGGGGGTGGGAGCCAGGAAGAGAGAGCCTCTTCTGTGCAGGGTAAGATGGATAGCTGCTGACAGCAAATGGCGGTGCTTCCCGCCCTGCACCCTCCCCAAAATCTTCCCCATTTTGTTTGAGGCTAAAATTTGCATCTTTAGAATAACTCCATCGAATTAAAACACCATATTCAGCCACACAAATACTATCACCAAGAGGCTAGCTTACAGCCGGGCCCAATGCAGTAATCTGCTAAACTGGTTGTCACGGAACAAGAGCTAAGTGGGATGGACTGAGATGAAAGATAAGTTATTTCTAAGAACAGAATGAAGGGGTGAGGGAGGCAGAGGAGAGGACGCCAGCTAGAAGCCCTGTGTACAGAATTCTAAAAGGTGGCATCCTCAAGGAGTTCAGAGATTATCTTGCTCCAGGACCTTGGGAGTTGAAACCTGAAGATCCTGTGACCCAAGAAACCACACCATCCCAGGCCTGCAGGTGCGCACCACCCTAACTTGCTCTGTGACCCTTGTTATGAGTCATCTTCCAAGTTGCTGCCTGGACTCTCTTTCTGGGAAGGCTCCTCCCTTGCTTATGAGCCCTCTGTGGCTCCCTAAGACTCACAGGACCAAGTCAAATGCCTCCCCACAGTCTGAATTGGGCCCAGGGCTATGTCTTGGTACCATTTGGTCCTCTTTTCTCCTGTAATGAATCCTCCAAAGCCCAAGCCCCTCTTTGCATTCTCTCTGTCTCAGGCATTAGCTTGGGGATGCAATGCATGTGCTCAGCTTTCGCCAGTAGCCAAGGGTTTAGCCATCTCAGTCTTTGAGTTGTAAGATTCCCCTGGTATTGACAGTGATGACTGTGACTCCTGTTTTGTGTTCAGGGGGAACTCCACTTGTTCCAGGGGGCCCTCAGTTCCTTTGGAGTGTGAGAGTAAAGTCATTAGGCACATGGAAATGCACTAAATGAAAAGTATTTTCTTTCTTCTTCTCTCCTCCCTCTTTCCCTCCTCCCCTCCTTCCTCCCTCTCCCTTCCTCTTTCCCCCTCCCTCCCTCTCCCTTTTCTCTCCCTCCTTCCCTCTCTCCCTCTCTCCCTCCTTCTGTCTTTCTTTAAAATCCCCAAGAAATTTCATACAAATATACACTGGATAGAGCCCTGGTATGTTTCTAAGAGCTAGGTAAAATAGCTGCCATGCCCATCTGACAGATAGATAAACAGGGGTACCAGTCGGAGGTCCTTCACTCAACAAAACAGGGTTTCTGAGTGAGGCAGAGAGGGCCCAGTTGGTGGCTGAACTGTAACTAACCAGCTCCTGATGTCTGCGGTGCATGCCTGTGTTCTTTCCTTTGCCCCTCTGGCATTTGCTAATTGTCCCTTCTGTGTTGGGCAGCTTTGTAACCACAGATTGTCTCTGCATACTGCAGCTTACCTTGCCCCTGTCCCTGCGCCTGTTACGTTCACAGCAACCCCTTGAGATCTGGTAACTGTTACTGTCTCCTGAAACAGTAGAGAAACTGAGGCTTCTGAGGGCAGACTTGATTTACCCATGGTCGTGGGATTGAGGCTGAGGTATCAGGAACTCCAGGCCAGATCCTGCGGATGCTATTCTTTTTATCTCCTTCTTTGAGATGGGCTATCAGGTAACACAGGCTGACAGCGAGAGTTTGATGTAAATGTGACCTTGAACAACTTCTGATCCTCCTGCCTCCACCTCCCAGTACTAGGGTGACAGGTGTGTGCTACCAATACTTGTTTATACAGTGATGGGGAACTGAACCCAGGACCTCATGTGTGCTAGTGGGTGCTCTATTAGCTGACCCACATCTCCAGATACTTGGGGCTCCCATTTATCATATGGAGATATGTACTGAGGATGACCACTTTCCTGAGGTCTAGGCTGAGCAAGTGAGCTTGCAGAAAGAGTACGTACTGCCCACCAGGTCCAAGCACAGCCTTTTCATCCTACCTGCCATAGGAGCTACTATGGCATCCAAAAGAAATGGAGGCCACAGGGTCACGTGGCTAGCTGATGCTGGCATGACTGTCTTTGGAGGACAGAGGCTGGTCTTTGCATGGTGACACCATCTGGTTTGTCTTTTCTGCTCATGTGAATCCTGCTGTCCCCGAAGATGAGTGATGGGGGCAGGGAATCTAAGGTCACCTAACCACAGAGAACTTCTCCAGTGACTTGGTACCTGATCTTAATTACAGACCAGGCGGCCAGCCAGGATGCGGAGAACCACTGCCCTACCCATCTGAGAGGTGGGTTGAGGACCCAGGGTCCTGAATCCCACTTGAGCCCCTGCTGCCTGTGATGGGCAGCAGGTGGCGCCACGGCCCTGGCTTAACAAGGACAGTGGGCCGGTGAAAAAGGAGGGGGGAATCCAGTACGAGAGCTAGTGGAGAACAGGGACTTAAGTGAACAATTTGTTCCAAAACATTTGCCTTGTAACGGGGTCATCTATAAACTCTGGGGTTTCCTGTTTGCAATGGAACAGGCCGGCCGGCGGGTGGCCACCGTATTCCTTGCTGCCAAGGAGACACTTTTGAAGGACCGCTCAGGAGCTCAGACCTCCTACTATCGCCTGAGCCAGACTGGCTCCCCAGCTTTTGTGCCCCTGAGTGAGATCCGGTGGGGTGGTGGCGGCGGCATCGTTCCACTTTCCAGACGTCGGGTTCCAGACGTTGGGAGGAGGCTGGCTGAATTCACAGTTATTTCCAGAGCCGCGGCCGGCTCTGATCTTGGCATACCCTCTGCTGTTGGCCTTGTGCCAAGGCAATAAAATAAGCGAAAACAATAAAATAAAAGAGATGAAGGTGGCCATTTGACAAAGGAGGGAGCTGCTGTGGCTCTGGAGGGAAATGCTTGGTCCCAGGCCCAGGCCTGGCTATTTGGGACAGAGAGGTGGCATAACATTCTGCTACTGAAATCACTTCATTATCGACTCCCGGGCAGTCAGGCAGGGTAAAAGCCGTGGAGGAAGTGAATCAGCCTGTGGTTGAGCTAAGTGACCTTCAGTGGGCATTTCATATTTTTGGATGTCAGTCTCCTCTGTAGACAACTAGTGAACAATACAACTTGCCATGCCGGGACATAGGTGATACTCAAAGATCACTTATGTCAGGGTCTTGGTATCTCAAGAAGAGAAAAGCAAGTCCATTTTCTGCTGTAAGTCCACCTTGAGAGCCAACAGGTTGTCCTCATAGGTCAACATAGGACATGAAGCATAGGGACATTGAAGGGAAGGCAACTTATTAACTCACAATGACACCTTCTTCTAATAAAGTCCTGTGATGCTGTCATCAGTCATGGGCTGTGATTATGATGGGGGTACTATAGTGTGACAGAATGGGAAGTCGCTGGCACCTAGAGACTCTTAACTGGAGCACAGATATGCTGTCTATGCATGATGATGCTGGGTGACAAGTCCAGGTTCTGCTGGATAGCTAAGAGCTCAGTGAAAACTTGAATTTGACAATAAAGGATGAGTTTATGGGTGTTCTGCTTGATTCTTTATTATTATTATTATTTTGAAGGTTTGGGTTTTTTTTCCTGCTTTTAAGACAGGGTCTCACTGTGTAGCTCTGGGTGGCCTAGAACTCACAGATATCCTCCTGCCTCTGCCTCCGAAGTGCAGTGCTAAGATTAAAGGTGTGTGCCACCGTGTTGTCTTTTTTTTTTTTTTAAGACAGGTTCTCAAGTTATCCCAGACTGGTTTTGAACGTGCTGTGTACTGAGGATGGCCTTGAACTTCTACCCCTCCAATCTTCCATCTCCTGAGGTAACGGACAAGCACCACCCTACCTGGTTTATGTGCCAGCATCAAATCCAGGGCTTCTTCCATGCTAGGTAAGAACTCTGCCGTCTGAACTACAGTAACCCCGCCCCACAGTGCTCTGCTTCTATAAGCAAAACATTGACTGTAGTGTTTGCATTATACCAGTAGTGTCCTGACACAGTACAGGGTAGCTTGGCTGGGCCTAGTGGCACACACTTGTAATCCCAGCACTTGAGATGCTGAGGCAAGAAGAATGGTGAGTTCAAGGCCAGTTTGGCCCATACTAGCTTTAAAAAAGGTATGGCAGTGCTTGTGTGTGTGTGTGTGTGTGTGCACGCGCGCACGCGTGTGTGTGAGTACACATGTGCATGCATGTGTGTACATGTGTGAATGTGTGTGTACATGTGCATGCATGTGCATACATGTGAGTGTGTGTGTGTGTGTGTGTGTGTGTGTGTGTGTGTGTGTGTAGGGAGACAGAGAGAGATGGCTCAGAGATTAAGAGCACTTTTTAGTCTTCCAGAAGACCTGTGTTCAAATCCCACACTCTCGTGGCATCTCACAATCATGTATGACTCCAGTTTTAGGAAACTGACATCTCTTCTGCCCTCTGTGGGAACTGCACACATGTGCACAGACATACATGCAAGGCAAACACTCGAATAAGTCTACAAAAAGACCAAGTTGGTTGACTTAGCGCCCCAAGATTTGTGGAAACATGTTCCACGATGTTTAGGTGATGATGAACCTACTTGATGATGTAGTCGTGGTGTGCACCCCAGAAGGAATGTGTGTCTGTTGCCTACCAGCCGCACAGATATATAGAATCATGCTTTCTGACCTGGAAAGCCAGAGCCAGAAGTTCAGTTGGGGCCTCATGAAAGAAGCAGCAGCTATGAACTGGGCTCTTCATTGGGATAAAGGTTGCGGGGACTGACTGGGCACAGCTCGATTGCATGACATGGACAAGTCACGAGTCTCCCTGGGTCTCAGTTTCTTCATTTGCACAGACATGAGGAATTACTGAGTCAGAAGTCTTCAGGGTCAGACACATGAATGAAGCAGCCTGGGGTGATGGGGCTCTCGCTCAGCTTGGGCTTCTTGGAAGACACTGCTAGATTTGTAAGAAGCTGGGAGCTGAGGAAGTGGCTCAGGCAGTAAACCTGAGTTCAAGCTCCCAGAACCCATGTGAAGAAGTCTAGTGTGGTGGGACCCTCATAATCCTAGTGCTGGGGAGGTGGGGACAGGTGGCTCGCAGGGACTCCTAACCTGCTTGGTGCAGACCAGTGACTGACTGTCTCAAAAACAGTGGATGTCACCTTAGGGAAGCTGTTCTTTGGCCTCCTTATGTAACCATGCAGATGTGTCCACACACATACAGGAAGCCAGGAGTCTAGGGTTTGCAGGAAATGGTTCAAAACCGTACATGGCGCAGACCAAGCAAGGCTGCTCTCTAGATACACCTGGTTCTTAGGCTCAGAGTCCACAGCCTTGTGAATTCAGGAAGCCCTAAGAGCTCTCCTCACTCTCTCACTATTCTGCCATGACCTAAGAGGTAGAACCCTCTCTTCCCAGGCAAAACGCCTTCCTCTGCAGCTATCATTAGAAACACACATTTAGACAGGGTTTCACTATGTTATCCTGTCTGGCTTGAAATTAACCATGTAGCTGATCCTGAACTCGCAGAGATCCTCCTGCCTCTGCCTCCTGAGTGCACCACCATGTCTGTTTTTTTTACTTTTTCCTTAATGGAAACAACCACATTCTTCTCTGTTGACATCATTTATGTTCACTATAAAAACTTTTAACAATCTAAAGAAACTTTGATGTATTTTTTTTCTGATGGTCTCAGTGAAAAACAGAAAAATAAGAAAGTAAAAACTGGAAACACACATCATCCTGGTTGGTGATTCAGTACATGTCCCTCTGTGCATTTGCTGTGTTCTGAATGTTTATAAATTTCAAAAAGCTAGAGTTATGTTATATATGAAATTCTACATTGCAAATTTCCCTTAATTTTACATTTAAAGCATATCACATGAATTAATAACTATTTGCTGAGTGGATAGGTGGATGGATGATGGATATGGATGGGTGATGAATGAATAAATGGGTAGATATGGATGGGTGATAAATAAATAAATGGGTAGATATGGATGGGTAATGAATGAATGAATGAGTAGATATGGATGGGTGATGAACAAATAAATGGGTAGATATGGATGGGTGATGAATGAAGGAATTAATGAATGAATAGATATGGATGGGTGATGAATGAATGAATGGGTAGATATGGATGGGTGGTGAGTGAATGAATGGGTAGATACAGATGGGTGATGAATGAATGCATAGATATGGATGGGTGGTAAATGAATGAATGGGTAGATATGGATGGGTGATGAATGAATGAATGAATAAATATGGATGGGTGATGAATGAATGGGTAGATATGGATGGGTGATGAATGAATGAATAAATGGGTAGATATGGATGGGTGATGAATGAATGAATAAATGGGTAGATATGGATGGGTGATGAATGAATGGCTACATGGATGAGTAGGCGGATGAATGGATGGGTGGGCAGGTGGATGGATATAGATATGGATGGATGATGAATGAGTGCATGGATGAGTGAATTGATAGTTGGATACATAGATGGATGAGTAGATGATAAATGGGTGGATGGATGGATGGATAATGGATGGATGAATAAATGGATGGATGGATATAGATGGGTGATGAATGAGTGGATGTATGAATGAGCTGATAGTTGGGTGAATAAATAAAAGAGTTGATGGATGGAAGATGAATAAATGAATGGGTGGGTGGGTGGTTATAGATGGGTGATAAAGGATGAATGGATGGATGAGTGGATGGATGGATGAGTTGTAGTTGGATGCATGGGTGGATGAGTGGATGGATGAATAGGTGGTGCATGGGCAGATGGATGGATGATGTGAATGAGTGATGACTGAGTAGATGGGTGAGCGAGTTGATAGTTGTTTTGATTATAACTCCGCTGAATGCAGAAGGGTCATTTCTTTTTATGTAAATAGCACTACAATCAATTTTCTTATACCTAAACATTTGATTTACCTCCTTGATTATTTCTTTAGGGAAATTTCCTAGAAGGAAAACTAATGCGTGAAAGGATACAGCTTAATTGAGACCCTCAGTGAAATTGTTAAATTGCGATTTAGAAAGGCTGTGCCAATTAGTGCTCCCATAGACACTATAGTGGGATGCACTTCTAAGAACACTTTGCCAAACTAACTTGCGTAATTTGAGAAACTTTGATAATTTGATATCTGTTTATTTAAGTTTAAATTTCTGGCACCTATGATTTCAGTATGCAGGAGGCAGAAGCAGCAAAATGACTTGAGTTTTGAACCAGCGGGGGTACATAATGAGACCCTGTCTCAAGAACATTAATTAAAGGCTGGGAGTAGTGGCACATGCCTTTATTCTCAGCACCCAGGAGGCAGAGACAGGAGAATCTCTGTCTACACAGCAAGCTTCAGGAAAGCCAGGACTACATTTGAGACTACTGCCTCAAAAAAGTAATTATTTTAGTTGAATTTTTATTACTAGTGAGTTTGAACATTTTAATGTGATTATTTCTGCTTTGTTTTAGAATTTGTAAAGATATAATTTCTTTTTTTTTTTTTTTTGGTTTTTCGAGACAGGGTTTCTCTGTGGCTTTGGAGCCTGTCCTGGAACTAGCTCTTGTAGACCAGGCTGGTCTCGAACTCACAAAGATCC
>JAQHUG010000208.1:3182441-3196901 GCA_028555095.1 Dicrostonyx torquatus
CTTCTTCTGCCCCTTTCTCTTTCCCCCTTTCTCCCTCCTCTTTTCTCCCTCCCCCATTTCTCCCTCCCCATTTCTCCCTCCCCCATTTTCCCTCCTCTTTTCTCCCTCCCCATTTCTCCCTCCTCTTTTCTCCCTCCCCCATCTCCCCCTCCCCTTTTCTCTCTTTCCCCCTCTCTCTTTTCTCCTTCCCCTTTTCTCCTCCCCCTTTTCTCTCTTTCCCTTTTCTCCCTCCCTCTCGTGTACCCCATCCCTCCTCCTTCCCTTTTCCCCATCTGTTAGTTTTTCTTTCCTTTCTCCTTTCTCTCCTTTTCCACCTCCCTTCTTTCCCTTCAGCTCCTTTCCCCTGCTTCCTTTTCCTCCTAATCCCTCCTCCTTCCCTTCCTTGTTACTCTTTTTTTCCTTCCTCCTGGGTCCTTTTTCTTCCTTCTTCTCCTCTTCCTTTCCATTTCTTCTTTCAAAATTGTCCTCTAGCATCCTAGGCCACTTTGATTCTCCAGTGCTGAATTATGTTCCTGCTGATTTTCTCACTGCCTTATTGGTCTATGTCCCAGACCACAGACTCCCTATCTCTAAAGTCAGTGTGAGCTGTCGAAAAAGAAGCATTGAGGGAATCTTTAAGCATTTCAGATGGAGATTTTTGAAGGCAAGCATGCAGGCAAACACACACCACACACACACACACTTTAGCCTCCTGGCAAAGTGGGAGCAATGAAATTCTTCAGAACAATTGCATGGAATCTCTTCCTGTATCTCCACACTTGATGGAATTAGGCTGCTTAATCAACTGCCCGCAGCCACCTGGACTCCCTCTCAAAGCACACCCACGACATTCTCTTCCTGGCACTCAGCAGGAGAGGAATAGACAATTTTTTTTTCCTTTATGTGCTGCCCCTGGGACACAGGTTCAAGCTTGCCCGTCACCACCAAGCCAGTATAATTCTCTGGAACTCTTCCTTGAACGTCAGCAGCCTCCGGGCTTTGTGTGCATGAGCAAGCCCTCAGACTAGCACATCTGGCCCGATGAGAAGATTCTGCTGTTTCTGTGAGCCTACAGGGGGATTAGTGTGAAGGGCTGCCGGCAGGCAGGGCAGCATGCCTGGGGAGAGGGAATCCAAAGGTCTAGAGGTTCAACATCAGAACCAGCCCAGGGCTCTGAGTTCAAACACCACCCTACTAGAGGCTCTTGAAGTGAGCTTGCCTCCCTTTTCTGGAACTGGCTGTTACTTCTGCAGTCACAGCTCACAGCTCTGGTCTCCTTTCCAGAAAAAGCAACATGATGTGAGGACCATTAGCCAAAGCAGCTTGCCCTCCTTTGACTAAGAGGTAAGCTCATTGTGGCCATGCCAAACAAAGTCTCTCAGAAATCAGGACTCTGTGGCCTTGGACCAAATCCATCCAGGCATCTGGAAATTTCCCTGGACTCCCCTGGGTCTCCAGAGCTGTGGCATTCTCTGTGTATTTCCAAGGCGATTAGGCTATTACTTTTAAGTTGTAAAATATCTCTAAGCTCTTTTAGTTTTCTCTCTCTCTCTCTATCTATCTCTATCTCTCTATCTCTCTCTCTGTGTGTGTGTGTGTGTTTTCAGGGATGGAATGTGAGGCCTCACACATGCCAGGCAAACCTTCTACCACTGATTTGTACCCTAGCCCCTCTCTCTTTCTTGCTTGCTCATATTGCTTTTATCTTCCCTCCCTCCCTCTATTCAAGTTAGCCAGTCAAATTCCACCTCTGGCCAAGGTGTTTGCCAGCTGAACACTAGCTACAGCAGAGGAGGGCTATGCTCTCTGAAAAGAGGGCGGCTCATTCACTAAGCCCAAGCCCAGCTTTGTGCCTGGAAAGACACTTGACACTTTCCCCCTGGAAAGACATGGGGGCAGATCCCAGCAGAGAGTGCAGAGGCTGATGAGGTTGGAGCTTGTGGGGCAAAATCCCAAAAAGTCACTCACTTAATAGTGCCACAAATTGGCACAGGGGACTCACTGGGTGAGAGCCTGAATGCCAAGTTTCTCAGGCACAGGGCAACATGCTGCAAAACTGGCAGAGCACAGTTGCTGGGGTGGCATGAGCCAAGCCATCCCGGGAGTTCTTCTGGGTCTGACGTTCAAGTTCTAGCAAGTAGAACAGGAGCAATGGATTAAGCAGCCAAGTCATTTCCTGGGGACCATGGTGAGGCTATACCTTGGTGGCAGGACTGAAACAGCCTTGGGGAAAAAAGACTTTTCTAACTAGAACACAACAAAGAAACAAGCCTTGGAAAGTCAACTCGACTACCTGCCTGAACAAACCTTCACAGGAAAATCACTGAACCGGGTGTTCTCTTGTGTGACACTTACATTGTCCAGTACGAGTGAAATGGCTGGACACCTGGAGAAGCACAGAAGTGTGCCCCTACAGAGAGCATCGTCAGGCGATACAGATGCCAAATGCCCACAGCCACTGGATAGAGGGCTTTGGAATGGGTTCATAAATAAGGCCAGAGGTATGAAGAAGAGAGAGATGGGGAGAGAAGTCAGCAAATGCTTGCTGTGAAGCATGAGGACCCAAGTTCTGTTCCCAGCTCCCATGTGCAAGGAGAATGTTGTGCTGGATAGTTTTCTGTCAACTTGATTCAAGCTGGAGTCATCTGAGAGGAGGGAGCTTCATTTGAGAAAATGTCTCCACGAGATCAGGCTGTACACAAGCCTGTAGGGCATTTTCTTTCTTAATTGGTAAGTGATGAAGGAGGGCCCAGTCCACTGTGGGTGGTGCCCTCTCTGGGCTGGTGGTCCAGGTTCTGTAAGAAAGCAGGCTGAGCAAGCCACGAGGAGCAAGCCAGTGGGCAGCACCCTCCATGGCCTCTGCATCAACTCCTGCCTCCAGGTTCCTGCCCTGCTTGAGTTCCTGCCCTCACTGATTTGATGACGGACTGTGATATAGATCTGTGAGTGAAATAAAGCCTTTTCTTCCCACCTCGCTTTTGGCCATGGTGTTTCATCATGGCAATGGGAACCCTAACTAGGACAGATACGGTTGTGATGCTCTGTAATCCCAAAGCTGTGGCCGCAGACACAGGAGGTTCTCCAGGGCTCACAGCCAGGCAGACTGGTTGAATTAGCTTCTGGTTCAGCGACTCTGTCTAGGGGGCTGGAGAGACAGATGCACGGCATTTAGGAGCTCTCACTGCTCCTCTCAAGAACCAGAGTTCTATGTCAACCCCTGCATTTGTCGGCTCACAGCCACCTATAAGTCCGGCTGTTGAAGGATCCGATGACTGACATGTTACTAATTATACTACTACATGCTACTGAATATGCACATGTTACTAAATATAATAAAAATAAATCTTTAAAAAATGTGCCGGGCAGTGGTGGTTCACGCCTTTAATCCCAGCACTCGGGAGGCAGAGGCAGGCGGATCTCTGTGAGTTCGGGGCCAGCCTGGTCTACAAGAGCTAGTTCCAGGACAGGCTCCAAAGCTACAGAGAAACCCTGTCTCGAAGGAAAAAAAAAAAAGTGGTGGAAAGCAACTGAAGAAGCAGCTGGATGTTGACTTCTGCTTTCCACGTGTAGTGCACATGATACATACACCACACATGTGTGTGCACACACATGCATACACACGCACTGGACCTCCAGCAGGGGTGGGATGGGCAGAGAAATATTCAAAAGCAAACAGAGGAATGGAAAATGCCCACACCGTGTGGGGTGGATGATGCCTCAGGGGTGAGGTGCTTGCTACAGAGGGGTCCTCTCTGAGAACTCTGGGGGAGTTCCACGGTAGGCACCATGTCCCTGGGGAAATAGGTGTTCCCTCACTGGGTTCTAAGTCTTGTGAGTGAAAGAATTTAGAAACAGGCTGTTGAACGCCCATGGGAAATCTTATTAGAGTTTGAGAGAAAACAACGGCCCAGGTTAGAAATGTCGCTGGGAAGAGGATCGCAACGCAGAGGGGAGGGAGGTAGGCCACGCCTTGACGTACGCAGCACGTTCAGCAAATGGAGGTCAGCAAGCACATGGACACTTGGTGGAAGGGGTCGGGGTCAATGCAGAGGAGGCGGTAGAAAGCTCAAAGTGCCGGAGGAAATGTGCTTAGGTGTCAGCCGTATCTGAAAGAGACAGGAGGGGAGAAAAGTCCCTCCGTTGTCTCCCTGCTCACACCTCCGCTCTCTGTAGTCCCCAGCCTTCCGCTAGCTCTGGCTCACCAGCTGAGAACTTACTCGTGGCAGAGCCCAGAGCAGTCGAGCTGTCTTTCCCCTGTGGATTCAACATCGAGTCACTCTGCTCAACTCATTCAGTCTGGATCACACACTTGAATCAGAAAGCCCGGACTCTGGCCCAGTGTGGATCACCGCCCCCCCCATCCCCCCACACCTTGTAAGAAGGTTGGGGAGAGTCTCGCAGCACATAGATGCTGAACAGGGCAGAACCACAGACACTACCCTAGCTAAGCACTCAACAGTGAGAGCTGCTGAGCAAGCCGCCTGCAAACACAGACTCGCTTCATCTACACTGCTGTTTAAGGAAGATTGTTTATTATTTATGCATGGTCCCAAGTAGTCCGGGCTGGTCCGGAACTCACTAAGTAGCCAAGGATGACTTTGAACTTCTGCCCCCACCATCTTCCCCTTGCCCAGTGCTGGGGAGAAAACCCAGGCCTTCCGTGAATGTGAGTTGGGGACTCTGCTGAAACTTTCTCAGTATTCCCCAATACATAGACAGGAAGTAGAGAAACAGAGAGGTCATTAGTTTATGCTTGGCCACACAGCAGAGCAGAGTTGAGATCCAAAGCCACAGCCTGGTTCTCTGGAGTTCCCTCCTTCGCCATCTCCCCTGGCCTGGGGCAGGGACAGATCTCCAGGCAGGACTCCTCCCTCATGCCAGGGAGCTGTTGTTCCTCACTCCACCCAGCCTGGCCGTGCTGTCGAAGGCCAGAGGAAAGAGACTTTTAGCAAGATGTCATGGCTGCCTCCATGGGACTGAGGAAGAGAGCCAGGGATGGAGGTGGAGGAGATGTGACCCAGTGCTTGGACTTCAAACTCCTCTCGTTTCTTGTAGCATAGCAGGGAGTCTTTGGGAGCCAGCTTTCTTCAGCTGGTACCCCCCACCTTCCTTCAGCCTTCCTGTGTCAATCCTCCACTCAGTCTCTCAAGGACATGTCACTGGACTTGGCGCCCCCAGGGAATCCAAGAGGATCAACAAATACTGTTTTTTTCTGAATATGGACCATTAAATAAGGTCCTATTCACAGGTTCTGAGAGACCAGGATATATGTGTGTGTGTAGTGTGTATGGTGTGTGCCGAGTGTGTGTGGCTTGTGTGACAGTGTCTCTTTTATTACCTTGTATCTTTCTCTTTTGTTTTGTGGTTTTCGGCCCTTTTCTGGAAGGTACACGCTGCTGGCTTCTGTGGTTATTTTCGCCTAACAGCTGTGTTTCCGGCAAGCAGCTGAGGGGTTTTTCTGACTCAGCAAAACCAGAGTGGTAACTGTCAAGAAGCCACTCAAGCGGGGCTAGAAATAAAGATGCCGGTCCTCCAACATCACCCCCCAACCCCCCCACTCCTTTCACTTCCTTCCCTGTGGGTACCTTTGAAAGCCTCATGAAGTGCTTTTTAAAACCTGCCTCGACCTGTCTGCTCCAGACCTGGGTGAAAGTGGCCCTGGGCTAGGCTTCCCCAAAGCAATAGATCCTAGAAAAGGAGGCTTCCCCCTCCCCCTCCTCCTCCTCCTCCTCCCCCTCCTCCTCCTCCTCCTCCTCCTCCTCCTCCTCCTTTTCTCCCCCATCTCCTCCTCCTTCCCCTCCTCCTTCATTCTTCTCCTTCTTCCTCCTTCCCCCTCCTCCTCCTCTGCTTGGGAGGGCCTTGAAGTGAAAGCAGGGGCAGTGGTCCTTCTGTGGCTTCCCAGGTGTGGCCTTCCTCAAGCTACTGCCCCAGGAGCCTGGGGACATCCACCAGCACACACTTGGCTGAGTTTCATGGGGGCCATTTGGCAGCTGGCTTTGCCCACCCACTGACCCAGGATTCTCACCCCTAACTTTAGACAGGAAGGGAATGAGATGGGAAAGGAATCCTGGGGCTCCTGGGGAGTCTGCAAAATGCTCCGTGCAGTGGCTGCGGGGCAGCTGCCCTCTGAGCTGCGATGCTGCTGTTCTGAGAAAGAAAAGGGACAAATGATTTGAGCTCCTTCCTACGCACCCCTTGCAGCTGCTGATTGACTAACCGAAAGAGGCTGGCTGGCTCAGCCCCACGCACAGCTTGTGCCCAAGGAGCCCAGCTAACCCTTCTTGCAAGGGGCTTGTGCAGGATCTCGGCGGGTGGGGGCATTGGCGGCTCGAGGAGGACGCAGTGTTGTTCACATCGGTGTGTATACTTCTTTTTCCCCATCCTGAAACAAGATGGCGTTGGGAAATGTTGCCCCATGGGCTTGGGTTCCTAGAATTTCTCACAAGGGAAAGGCTTGGGAACTGAAGCCAGCAGAGAGCTCCCAAAGCCATTGGTTTAATGGTACAGTTTGTGGAAATAAAGAAGTTGCTGACGGGGCTTGAAGTGAAAGACTGGAACAGAGCGCTGAGCCCTGTGGGATGGGTTCCAGCTAGAGACTGGAGTTCCTGTCCTCTGTGACTATTGAACGCCTCTGGGCAAGGAGTGTTCACTCAGTGCTAGTGCAGCGTTGGCCTGGATATGGAACCCTCCGGGTCTAAGAGCAGAAATGAATCAGGGTGAGCACCCTGACCCCCGCCTTTCCCTTCCCCCGCCCCACCAGCTCCCTTCCCTGCCCTTCTTCTTTTCCAGGTCTCACACAGACTGGCTAGCTTTGAACTCACTATGTAGCAGAAGATGAGCTCAGACTTCTCATTCCTCTGCATCCAGTCCCGAGTGCTAGGATTACAGACCTGTGCTAAGGATGGGACCCAAGTGTAGCAGGCTTCCTTTTAGGCCACCAGCCAACTCCCAGGCATGACCCGGAGACTTACTATTAGTTATGAATGTTCGGTCTTAGCTTATGCTTGTTTCTGGCTACTTTTTTTCCCCTTTAACTTAAATTAACCTGTTTCTCTTCATCTATGTTTTGCCTCAGGGCTTTTTACCTTTCTTCCTTCCTTCCTTTCCTACTTCCTGTCTGCTGGCTGGCCTCTGCCTGGGTGGCCCCGGGCACCTCCCTCTCTTTCTCCCACATTCTTTCTCCTCTTCTCCTACTTATTCTCTCTGCCAGCAAGCTCCACCTTTCCCTCTCCTGTCTAGGTATTGGCGGTTCCGGATGATTAGGTCAATCAGGTGCCTTAGGGAGCAAGGTAAAACAAATGCAACACGTCTTTACAAAATTAAGCAAACACAGCATAAACAAACGTAACACACCTTTTCACAGTTAAAGTAATATTCTACAACATAAACGAATGTAATGCATCCTTACATAAAGTAACAATTTCATAACACCCAGGGCTTCGACCTGGCCAAGCAAGCACTTTGCTAACTGAACCATATTCTCAGCCCCGAACTGAATTGCCTGGGGAATATAAATGACACTCAGCCTACTTCCTGGTGAGCCATGATGGTGTCTGGTGAGCCTGCCTGTCACACGACCACAGATCAGCTCTGTCTCCAGGTCATTTTATTCTCAAACTCTGGCAGCAAGCAGGGGGCCCAGGTGTGGTCACCGTTTCCCACAGCCCTGACCAGAATGACGATGGGATGTCTGTGGGACTCTGGCTGGCATAATGAGACAACTTCAGGAACTCCTGGGAGAAAAGACACCTTATGGTTAGATTTCCGAGAGGCAGGTCCTATGTGTTCAGTTTTTGACAGAGGGAGAACTGGCCTAAAGGGGAAGCCAACACACAAGCAAATATGGAGAGGCGGCAGGCTGTCTCAGTACGGCTTTCCAGACCTGCCACCACCAAACCTCTTCCAGACTTTGGGCCTCAGAACTATATTATAGGGTGAGGCCCTTATTTGGAGGGACTGAGTGCAGAGCCCAATGATAGAGGGCTTGCTGAACATATGTGAAGCCCCGGGTTTCAATACTACAAAGGAGGGAGGGGCATATTAAACTCTAAACCAGTAAATCCCAGATGCAATTTTGCGTTGCCCTCCCCGCACAGCACAATGCCTGGAGGTCTTTCTGCGGGTGTTTCTGCAGGTAGCTAGTGACCCTGGAAGTCAGATAGCACCCAGGCAGGCCCTCCACAGGTCACTATAAAGAACCAGCGCCCCAGAACCCATCCAAAGTGAGGACAGAAAAATGGACTTGGGGTGTAGCTTGGGGAGCTAGACACACCTCAGAGTTAAGAGCACTTCCTGTTCTTGCAGAGGACCCAAGTTTGATTCTCAACACCCACACTGGGCAGCTCAGAACTTTCTCTAACTCCAACTCCAGGGGATCTGGATACCTTCCTGTAGCCTCCTTGGGCTATACCACACACATGTGGCATACATAAACCACACACACACATACAGGTTAAAAAAAAAAAAAAGAACTGAACCCCTGGGTCTCTGGGCTATAAAGAAGGTTTGTGCCTATGCCCAGATCTGCACCCATATGCTTTTGGCTCCTGCTACTTCTGTCCCTCCTCCTTAAATAGAGTCATGGGACAGCACCCTTCTCTAGTGCTCACAACCCCCAGGTGCCTGCTCATACACCAAATGATCCTACCGCTGATACCCTCCCCTCTCAGGCTCCCTCTCCTCTGTGGTCATTCGGGAGATCAAGTGTCCCTGCTGTGTCTTCCCTCCAGGACCTCATGCCACTGTCACCATGAACTTTCCCTCTTTGCAGAATGTGGAACACACTTGAGCACACACACCCGCAGGGGCCCTGTTTCTGCACTATACGTTGACTGCCTGTTTGAGGGCCCTCTTGGGTCTCTGTGCTGTGGCTTTTATTTTCCTCTACTCTTAACCACTTCTAGCTGCCTCTTGCGGTCAGCGACTCCGGTAGCTTCGAGAGAAATGCTTCTAGCCCACTTTCCTGGCTTGGGAAACATTGTTACTCTGAGAGGGAATTGAAAGCCAGTGTACATGGATGGCTTGTCCATCTCTGTGTCCTTCCTGCTGCTTTTGAGTTTAAGTACATTTCTAAGCTCTTCTGTGCTGATGCATGCAAAGCCAGTGGTTTGGGCCCCAGTTCTGTCTCCTACATCCTATCCAACATGTGCATATATCACTTCAAGTTATCTGTCAGCTCTGAATCCTTGCTATGGCACCAACATCATCCTGAGTGTTCCTTGTGACCCTCTGCAAACGTCTCGAGAATGCACACCTCTGTATGGAAGTCCTAACCCAGGGCCTCAGGATGTGACCTTGTTTGGGCACAGGATATAACTTGTTAGGGTGAGGTCAGGTTGGAGGCCAGACAGCCTACACTCCAATTCATTACTGTCCTTGGAAGGAAGGCAGCACAGCTGCAAGCCAAGGGATACTGGAGTGGGCCACCACTGTCTCGGATTAGGGAGGAGCAACGGAGGATTCTACTCAAAGACCCGTGACAGTAGCTCCCTCCCGACATGGATTTTTCCAAACGTTTGGAACTCAGATTCTTTTTTATCAGTCAGGATTCTCTAGAGGAACAGAATTGACAGAATGAATATATACATTAAAATGATGTATTAAATCAGCTTACTTCAAAATAGTGACCACAGGTGGATCACACCTAAGGGACTGAGAACCCAGTAGGTGCCCAACCCTTTAGCTGGGAGCCTCAGCATTTGGGATAGTCCCACAGTGGCTCTCACTAGAAAGGCTGAGAACCCAGTTGTTGCTCAGCCCATGACACTGGGCCCCTCAGCAGTCCAATCTGGCACTGAAAACCTGGAAGGTTCCTGAAGAATCTCTGGTTCTTGGTCAACGATGGAAGCTTGAAAGGACTTTTCCTGATATTACTGAAGGAGTCAGCAGCAGAATCCATCCATCTATCCATCCATCCACCCATCCACCCATCCAGTCCATCCGTCCATCCGTCCACCCATTCGTCCATCCTTCCGTCCGTCCATCCGTACGCACGTCCGTCCACCCGTCCACCCGCCCACCCATCCGTCCATCCGTCCATCCGTCCACCCATCCACCCATCCATCCATCCATTCTTCTATCCATCCATCCATCCATCCACCCATCCCTCCATCCATCCACTCACCTATCCACCCATCCATCTTTTCATCCATCCTTCCACCCATCTATCTATACATCCATCCATTTACCTATTCATCTGTACATCTATCCATTGTCTGCCTATCTATCTATCTATCTATCTATCTATCTATCTATCTATCAATCATCCATTTATCTATTAGCCACCTAGTATCTATCCATCCTTCCATCTATTCCTCTATCCACTCATCCATCATTAATCCATCTAGTCATCCATCCAACCATCAATCTTTCCACTCCTACTGTGGGTCTTCCTTTACCATGGTGCTAGGGTCACAGTAATAATAATAATATAAACAAAGAGGCTTTCCATGTTGAGGAACTCATTGTCGGTGAGGGGAAGCCAGACATTAAACTAATAATGAGAAGCTCCAGTCCTATGAGCGGAAGACCTGACGGCAGGGGTCCTGGGGACCCTGAACATCTTCATTGCACAGTGATGCCAATGCTGGGGTCAGGGTAAGGATGGAAACTTGTAGATGCCGAACCCCACCCTCAGCAGGCAGGTGCGTGGTCTGAAGGAGAAAAGAAACTGACTTCCTGGTATGTAGGGGAGGAGGAATGGCCCAGGGTGTGGCTTTATAAATGATGAAACCTTGGTGTCCCTCAGCTCTGTGCCTCAGTGGGGTCCCTCACAACAGATTTGGACTAAGAATTTGGTTCCAACCCTGTGACCCACTTTGAGGCCAGCCTGGTTCCATGTTTGTGTCAACCCCCACTCTGCAGAAGGGGTGAGAAGCAATACAACTCCCCCAGAAAGACTTGAAGGTCCTGAGAGGAAACTCAATTGTGTAAATCCATTCATTTTTGCTATTATTCAAAAATCCCACAAATTCATAGCACACAAAGTAGAAAAAGGTAATGGTTTCCTGTCCCATTCCCTGGGTCTTAATGGCTTAAGTCTTCCTGGGGCGAGGAACTGGGGTGCAGCTATAGATGGTTGTCTAATTCTGTTGAATTCACACTAGAACTCTGCAGGCAGCAAGATGGGCTGCAGCAGAAGTCACAGTGGAGAAGCTGCTCCCAAGGTCACTCAGTGAGACAAGTGACAGGCTTCCCGCCTTTTGGCCCACAGGCAGGCTTGGTGTAGCCAGACCAGCAGGTATGGAACTCACTCTAACTGGGAAGGCCCCCTCACACACACCCGAGAGCTGATTTCTTCCACGCAGATCCATGGAGTGGAGAAAAACACTTGAACTTAGAGCTTGTTAAGGGGGTGGTCTGTCGTGCAGACTGTGCATTTCCATCCCTCTTGGGGAGAGAGAGGAGGGGAGGGATGGAGGGAGGGAGAGAAAAGAGAAGAGGAGGGGAGAGAGAAAGAGGGGTGGGAGGGAGAGAAGAGGAGTGGAGAGAAGGGAGGAAGAGAGGAAGAGGAGAGGGGGAGGAGGAGAGAGCAGGGAGGGAGAGACAGAAAGAGTAGGGAGGGGAGAGAAAGAGAGAGAGAGAGAGAGAGAGAGAGAGAGAGAGCGCACCCCATCAGGGCTAAAAGAGCCCGCCTGAGATCCATCCACTCAGGGTTGTCAATAACCGGGCTTTACGGATGTGCAGGTTCGCAGGGCTGTATTTTAGAGCCTCTCCATCGATCGAACTATCACTTCAGCTCCATAGCTCATAGCTGGAAAGCCGCCTACAGACACCCCACATGGTGACGCAACCCTCCTTGTTCAGGACACCAGATTCCATTAGGGGCAGGGCTTGATGGATGGTCCTGGTGTGATCCTGCTAAGCAATTACAGTGCCATCCTATTAGTGGGAGGACCCCCCCCCCCCGCGCACAGCTTGCGCTCTCTCTCTCTCTCTCTCTCTCTCTCTCCTGTTCAAGCAAGGCTCTGAGTCTGAGGAAGATCTGGGAGACCCACTGACTGCAGGTGAGCAGGTCAGAGGAGCCAACCTTTTGGGTTACAACAAATTGTATCTCAAAAACCCTTAGAAGGTCACAGGCTCTCTGCATGGTCCCACCTCAGCAAGCATGGAGAGTTAATTGCTCTGGGCTCTGGTGGGAAGATGTAAGGGTCTCGAGCTGTAATTCCTGTCTCAGGGAACTTCTGACCCTCTTAGGAGGGGAAGTTGATAGTAGATCCTTGAGAGAGGGGTAAAGCAGGAACCCATCAATGGATCAGCAGTCAGCCGCATGGCAGCCTGTGCCCATTGCCATCTAACTAAAACCAAGATCAAAGGAACTTTCACAGGCTGAGGCATTAGGGGATCTTTCCTTCCTCACCAAGGGAGATGTCACTAGCTCAAGACATCTGCTAAGGCTTGAATTGTGTCCCTACCCTAAGGTCCCTACATGCTAAGTTCTAATGTCCCAAACTGGTATATACAGCCTTTGAAAATGTCGTCAAATGAGGCCATTGTTCCCCTTCTCCTCGTCCTCGTCCTCCTTTTCCCAATACAGGGAATTGAACCCATGTCTCCACACAAGCCAGGCAAGCACTCTACCTCTGAACTACAACCCCAGCCCTCCTTTCCATTTTGATTTTGAGACAGAGTTTCAATAAGTTGGCCTTGAACTTATGATTCCCCTGCCTTGGCCTCCAGAGTAGCTGGGGGAAAAAAGCCTGAACTACCAAACTTGATGCTTCCTTAAGGAGGTGGGGAGATTTGAGCAAAGGCACACTCATAGCAGAGGGCTGTGGGGGACACACGGTGGGGACAGAGGACACACGGTGGGGACAGAACTGCCAACGCTCCCCCTGCCCGAAACATTCCACTCTGGAGGAGGGAATGTGGTCCTGCCACACCTGGATTTCAGACTCTGGTGGCTGGAGTTGTGAGAGAATAAATTCGTGTCAGAGCCAGCCAGGGCAGGTGGGTGGCTGCGCCACAGCCTTCAGAGATGGGTTCAGGGCCTTACCCTGGCCCTCCCCATGGCGTTCTGGGCATGCTCCCTCCTGGTGGACACGTGTTTGTTATCCCCTACTCTAGGAGTCCAGAGAGTGGCCGTGCCAAGGTTTCCGGGGAAGCAGGAGAGGCTAGGTTTTGAGGAGCAAGGACTCCCTAAATGGGGGAGTCACGCAGGCCATGTGATTGTATTCATCTCCATCCCACCTGTGGATAAGAGGGAGGTCACCCAAGGGCAGGTCTGCTTTGTAGACACACCGTGGAAAGTATACACACACACACACACACACACACACACACACATGCTTACGTGCGCACACACACATGCTTACGCACACACGCGCACACATACATGCTTACACACACTCGCTCATACGCATGCATGCAGAGCACGCACATACGCCGGAGGTGGAGAGCTATTCTGGGCATGCTCATCAGCAGCTAATTTTAATCATCTTCAGGCTCGCATCTCAAATCCCAAACACTCCGAATACTCACCAAAAATAGTTCTGGAAGAGAAGCACAGGAGCCCAGAGGCCAGCCGATGGCAATCTGAGTCAAGTCTCTACTTCCGAATGCCTTCAGTCCAGCACAGCAGGGGGCGGACATTTATTTATACTTGTTCTCTCTCTCTCTCTCTCTCTCTCTCTCTCTCTCTCTCTCTCTCTCTCTGTGTGTGTGTGTGTGTGTGTGTGTGTGTGTGTGTGTGTGGCCAACCTCGGGTGTCATTCCTCAGGAACCATTCACCTCCCTCTTTTAGACAGGGTCTGTCAGCAAGTCCTAGGTCTCCTGGTTTGGCCAGACTGTCTGGGATTTTCCCCTCACCATTACCCAGCACCGTGACCACAGGAGTGCACAACTATGCCTGGTTTTTCCCACAGGTGTTGGGAGTGGAACTTAGGTTCCATATTTGCATAGCAAAAGACTGAGTTAAATCCCCAGGACCCAGGAAGGGATCTTACCACTGGCCTCTCTGGGCTCCGACTGCTGAAGGGATGTGTCTATCTGAGGCTTGGCCCCTGTGAGTGGCAGTGCCCTCAGCTACCTGGCGAGCAGGTACAGACTGCACCCCTTAAAGAGCAGCAGGAATAGTCGGGTGAGGGGAGAAGTTGGCAGGCCTTTCTGACACATGCCTAGGGAGGATGTAACTAAGGATGAACTGCTAATCTCCTGCCTCCACCCACTCCACCCCCAGTACTGTGATAACAGGCCTGCCTGTGTCACCTTGTCCAGCTTCTTCCAGCTTTTCATGAAGGAGACAGGGGAAGGAAATGGGGTGTGGTGAGATCTATGTAGAGCGAGTCCTAGCTTTGGGGAAACTCTCTGGAAAGGACTGGGTTTCGGGGGGCGGGAGTTTAGCTCAGTTGCTAAAGAGCCTCTCACACACACCTCAGTGTGATTCTCAGCTCCACATCCAGGGGAAACGATGGCCCACGCCTATAACCCCAGCACTCAGGAGACGAGGCAGGAGGAACAAAAGCTCGAGGTCGTCCTTGGCTA
>JAQHUG010000208.1:3198381-3216239 GCA_028555095.1 Dicrostonyx torquatus
CTACTGAGTGCTGGGATTTAAGGGGTGTGCTCCATCGCAACTGGATTTTTCTTTCTTTTAAATTTTTCTTATTGCATGTATGTGTGTGGGGATCAGAGGGCAGTTTCTAGAAGTCAGTCCTCTCCGGCCGCATGAATCCTGGAGATTAAATTCCGTTGCTCATGGACTGCTCAGCTCGCTTTCTTATTCAGTCCAGGGCCAGCTGCTCAACGGTGGCTCTGCTCCCAGTGTGCGGGCCTTCCCACATGAATCATTACTCCAGAAAATGCCCCAAACACTTGGCCACAGGTCAGTCTCATGGAGGCTTTTTTTCCCCTTCAATTGAAGTTCCCTCTTCCCATATGACCTTAGATTGTATCAAGCTGACAAACAAACAAAATAAAAACTGACCAGCACACCCACACACTCCGAAACTGAGTAAGACCTCCTCCTCTATATGAGGTGGGGAGACCTTTGAACTTGAGGTCAGCCCAGTTTTGCTCCAGGGTCATTAGCCAGAAGCCACAAGAATGCTAAGGACTTAAATGCAGTACAGGGACGGATAAAGGGTAAAGAGCAAGGGAGGGTTCCAGTGTGGGACCTGCCAGAAAAGAGGGGGTGCAGGGAGGGCTGGGGAAGCCCCCTAACTGCCAAAGGCCACCCAGAAAAGATGTGGAGGTCAAAGGTGACAACTTTTCAGGAAGCCACATGCAGGAAAATCTGAAGGAGAGTGCTGCTTCAGCAGCAAGGCAGGGTGCAGCCAGCTGCCAGGGTTGGTCCCCAGGGAGGAGACACCTGTGCTCAGCAGCACCATAACCCACCATAACACTCCCAGAGTTTGAGTC
This sequence comes from Dicrostonyx torquatus, assembly GCA_028555095.1. Taxonomy (NCBI): domain Eukaryota; kingdom Metazoa; phylum Chordata; class Mammalia; order Rodentia; family Cricetidae; genus Dicrostonyx; species Dicrostonyx torquatus. The sequence goes on from JAQHUG010000208.1 coordinate 3,199,206, forward strand.
TTCAACTGTGTTACCACCTGCCTACTGGTTCTACTTCTCTCTTCCTCAGTTTTCCAATCTGCACAGTGGGTGTAATGTTAACATTTGCTTTTTATGTTATGGAAGGGATCAGAGGAGACAGCCTGAGGAAGGCTCTTGGGCACATGAAGCGTGTGCACTGTCTGTCCTCACTGCTGTCACCAACGTCACTGAGCTGGGACTTCCCTATCCAGCAGCCATCAACACCTGTCCCATAGCACTAAACACTATCTGTCCTGTCTTATTTTACAGCAACTTGACACAAGCTAGAATGGTTGGGAAGAGGGACCCTCATCTGAGGAACTGCCTCCATCAGATTGGCCTGTAGGCAAGTCTGTAGTGGGGTTTCTAAATTAGTGATCGCTGTGGGAGGGCCAAGTCCGCTGCTAGTGGTGCTGCCCCAGACTGCTGGTCCTGGGTTCTGTATGAGTTCAAGGCCAGCTTGGTCTACAAGAGCTAGATCCAGTATGGCTAGGATTGTTACACAGAGAAACCCTGTCTCGGAAAGAAAGAAAGAAAGAAAGAAAGAAAGAAAGAAAGAAAGAAAGAAAGAAAGAAAGAAAGAAAGAAAGCTGAGCAAGCCATGAGATGAGGAGCAAGCCAGTGGGCAGCACCCCTCCACATCAGCATCTGCCTCCAGGTCGCTGCCCTGACATCTACAGTGGTGTAGAACTGGGAGATAAACAAGCCCTTTCCTACCTTAAGTTGCTTTCAGTTGTGGTGTCTCTCACAGCTCACAGCTACAGAAACCCTAAGACATTGTCCTCATGGCTTTAGCAGAAGGAGAGTTGTAAATAAAACCAATTTAAAATGAGGAAAATGAAGCTGGAGCAGAAGGCCCAGACGGCTGAGGTAAGATCTGAACTCAAAACCAGCCACTCCATAACCTAGAGGTTTTTATATCTGAGAGTCCCCAGGATGGCGTCATATGCGACCCAGGGAACATTTTAATTGCCATAGTATGTTTTATTGTGTGTCAGAAAAATGCAAGCCTCTTATCTGTGGAAGCGATGTAAATTTTCTTTTTAAAATGGTTATTTCTAGGCATGACGGTACACACATCTGCCTAGCAGTGGGGAGATGGAGGCTGGAGGATGCCAAGAGTCCGGGACACTGTGACAATGTGGATAGACCTCAGACACACTATGCAAAGCAGAGGAAGCCGCACTCAGATGTAAACATTGTGTGAGCCCGCTCACAGAAATACCCAGAAAAAACATGCTCACTGGGCAGAAGAAAGCAGAGCTGTGGCTGCCAGAGAGGCTGAGAGAGGACCATGTGGGTGGAGACTGCTTCACAGTTGTGTGGCTTCATTTGGGGGTGGCAAAGACATTTTGGAACTAAACAGTCACCATTTCTGTACTGTTCTCTTGAAAGTGGTGGATTTGTCAACTTCACCTCATTAAATAAAAACAGAAATTAAGTTTGGTAAGGGACGTTAACATTTGGGATCAGAGTCTGGGCTAGCTTTGCTTGGCCTTAAACTTGCTCGCTTAGCTGAGGGTGATCACGAACTCCCAAGCTGCGTGGCTCCGTTTCCCCGGTGCTGGGAGAGTGGGTGTGCACCACCACATGGTTGTACAGCGCTGAGGATCAAACCCAGGGTCTTGTGCATGCTAGGCAAGCACTCTGCCAGCTAAGCTGCAGCTCTGGCCTCCACTGTCAATGCATTGAAAGAAAAATATAAAGTTAGTGAATAGCGCAGAAGGAATGCTGGTAAGACGAATTACTAAGGTGGCACTAACTTAGGAAATTCAGTATCGGTGCTGAACTATCCACTTAAGGCGCAGACAGTTCCTGAGGGGCCAAGCAAACATCTAGTCCCCACGGCTCTCTATTCCCCTGCAGCCAGCTTAGCACTTAAAAAAAAATACTTGCTGGGTTTAGCTCAGCCAGCTCAGCCCAGCTTAGTTAACTGAGTTAAGGTGAACTGAGCCGGTTTTGGTAACCTCACCCGCTGGCTGGCCTGGGGACAATGAGAATTCTGCTCCCATGGTGGCCTCAGGAAGGGCCATGCTTCCTCTTATCTGACTCGCTGGGCTCTGTGGGCGCCCAGGATCCCACAGGCTTTATAACAGAATGTTGTTTAGGCAATCTCCTGCAGGAGACTGTTGAGATATCAGATAATGCCAGTCAAGAAGCTTGGGAAGACACAGAGAATTTGGTCCGTCTGGGGCTAGAGAGTGAGTGTGGCCTTCAGACTATAACCAACTTGTGGCCTGCAGGCTGTGGATGCGTTCCAACACACAATTGTAACTTAAAATAGTACAAGAACCTGTAGATGTGTGTGTGTGTGTTCACGTGCATGCAGGTGCATGTGTCAAAGTCGGAGGGACAACTTTGGGGCTGAGTCCTTGCCTTTCCTTGTCTGAGGTAGAAGGGGTCTCTTGTCAGGTTTACTGACCCCCGAGCTTCTGGGAATTCTCTTCCCACCTGGAAGCAGGTTGGGATTCCAGGCACGTGAAGCATGTGCAGGTCCTGGGGACATGTACCCAGTTCCACATGTGTGCACAGAGAGTGCTTTATCTAGTAAGTCAGCTTCCCAAGCCAATAGTGTGTGTGTGTGTGTGTGTGTGTGTGTGTGCCCTCGCGCGTGCGTGCGCTTGTGTGTATGTAATTGGATTGCACGGCCCTCAAGTGTTCAAGTGTGAACTTTGTAGATAGCAACCTTGTGTTGAAAAGTCAAAAGGTTGGACACGCAGCCCTTGCCTGGGGCTTTTTGCCAGCAGCTCGCAGGCTGTACTTAGCTGAGCCTGTGCAGAGCTCATTCATGCAATCTGACTGTCTGGGTTGAACCTGGCGGCGACCTCAGCCAAATTCACTCAGCTCTGTGAAGCTCCTTTTCTCTTTTTTGTCTATCCACAAAGAATATAATAACAACTTTCGGGAGCCCCAGGGAGACAATGCGTGTCAAGTGTGCAGGCACACGGCTCCTGGAGCACTGGGGCTTATGCAGGGCGGCTCTGATGACCTGCTGTAGCTGGCATGGCAGAGAGGGCCGCTGTGAGGGGACTGGCTTTCTGGGAGCGGCTGTGTGTAAACAGAGCAGAGGACGCACGTGGCTTCCGTCCAGTCCTTTAGGAGAGTGAAGTAGGTTCTGAGTGGGAAGGAGAAGCAGACATTGGCTGCCTGGATTCTTGTGAACTTGTGAATGGGAGCTAGAGAACCAGGCATGTTGCAGGGCTCCACCCTCTGGCTCTGCTCCAGCATGCTGCCCCACACGAGGGAAGGTATCCATCTTGGGGTGACACAACAGGAAGGTAAGGCAGGGTGGGTGCAATTCCCACCCAGGAACCTGCAGTCCCTGCATGGGTTCCTAGACAGAGGGTAGGCTTGGGATACATGGATTCTCACACCCCCTGGGCATTCCTGCTGTGTGTGGTAAACCCCAGAGAAACAGTCGCTGGTTTTCAAATTTAATCGAGAGAGTTCTTTGTTTTGGTCCAAGTGTCTGCATAAACACAAGAAACTCTGGATGGCCCAAATAACTTGAGGTCACTGGCCTCTGCTTCACTGGCTTCCTCCCTCCTGTGCTCCCAAGGATATGATTAACACTCACTGGATGGAGTCCATGTGGCACACAGGACAGAACCCCAGGGGTTCACAGAGTGTCACAAGCAGCACAGAGAAGGTATGGAGCAGAGCCCGTGAGCCCATGCACCTGCGGACTGGGGGTCTAATCAGGAGGACCCACGAGAGTCAGGCTTTTGGGTCTGGAGGTTTCAGGGCTGCAAGCCAGGGCCTTGCCACACTAGGTAAGCACTCCCCTCCCGCCCGCCCCACCCCGCACTCCACCCCCAGCCCACCTGCTGAAGATCTTCCTCTCTCTCCTCCTGAGTGTTCACACTGGGCCTTTCTCCCCACTTGGCATCTGTTCCTTCCCCTCCTGGAGGAACGCCCCAGTCTTCTCTGGGGGAGTCTCTCTCGTCATGTCCAGGAGGTTTGTCTTTAGCTGACTGCAGCTAAAGGCCCAGAACCCTGCTTGTCCTACCCACTGCCTCAGTTATCACTTCAGCCAGTGAGCAGAGTCTATCACAAGCCTCTGGCCCCAACCCTGGGACTTTTGCAGAGGCCACCAAGACAGATTTGACTCTGGGGAGATGTGTTAAACAGGCAGAGAGGTCCCATCTAAACATGAAACCAGAAGGAGGCAAACCCAAGGCATGCAGATGGGGAGGGGCATAGTATGGAAGCTCTCACTGAGGGCCTGGATCCAGTCGTGGCTGAAGCTCTGACCCTCACTTTGGTGGAAATAATCCCATCCATTTTGGGTCTGCCAGGAGTCCATTTATGTCAGGATTGGGTCATTTTGCAACTGAAACCTCATGACTAATACATGGGGAGGGGTCATTTATAACCTTTCTAACTTCCTGTTTTCCCATCTACTAAGTGTCTCAAAATCTGTACACCGTTCCATTAGTAAATCTAAAAAATATATATCATATATACAATACTGAGGAGACATTGGCTATGAGGTCTTTTAAACATATATCAGCTGGTGTGTGTGTATGTGTGTGCGCAGGCCAGAGGTCGTATGTGTGTGTGTGAGTCTGTGTGTGTTTGTGTCTGTGCCTCACTGTATGTGTTTGTGTCTGTGTCTCACTGTGTGTGTATCTGTCTGTCTGTGTCTGTGTGTGTCCGTGTCTGTGTGTATGTGGAGGTCAGAGGTTATGTGTATGTGTGTGTGTCTGTGAGTGTGTCTGTCTCTGTGTTTGTGTGTGTCAGCGTCTCTCTGTGTGTGGAGATCAGAGGTTGTATTGTGTGTGTGTGTGTGTGTGTGTGTGTGTCTTACTGTGTGTGTCTGTCTGTGTGTAGGACAAAGGTTGGCATTAGGTTATCTTCTTCTGTCATATTTTACCTATGTTTGGAAGCATGGTCTTTCACTGGATCTGAGCTTGGCATTTCAGCTAGGCTGGCTGTCCTGTAAGCTCCAGGGATCCGCCCATCTCTGTCCCTCTATGTTGGGGCACTTACTGGTTTTAAAGCAAACAAATCAAGGGGCGGTTAGTATCAGTCTCACTTTATTGTATAAAAGAGGAAGAGTGTGACAGACAGAACGACTGTTACAAGCAGGAGTGGAGAAAGTGGAAGGAAGCCACAGGCTAACCAGAAACACCAGAGGCATCGTAGGCAGGGCCTCTGCTTCGGAGTTTACCGTTAGATGCAAGGGAGATGAAGGTGGCTGTGGTCACAAAAGTCCTACGGAGAAGCACAAGGTCATATAAGTCTCCATCCTGTCAAGGGCACAAAAAGCCTGTAGGAGGAGTGTGTGTGTGTGTGTGTGTGTGTGTGTGTGTGTGTACATGTGTGTGCACATGACCAAAGGATGGAGGATGGTTCAGAGCTCTTGAGCCAGCATCTGGCTTCCTGGCCGACTTCATGCATGAGGCCATGTCTTCCCTGGGAGAACATGCGAACTGCCATTGGTCTGCTCAGGAGCCCTGGAAACTGAAATCCCCCACCTTCTTTGTTACAGCTGTTGCACAGAATACACGGGGGAGGGGGATTTCCCACCTAATATTTCCCAACCACTCAAATGTTTCATTTCCCATTGTCTGCCAGTTCTCAGAGCTCAACGGTTGATGTGCAGCAGACGTAGGCTGCTCCCCCGGGGTCCCAAAGTGCTGTCTCCTGCTTCTCTTTCATGCAGGGAAGCTGGCACTGGCAGGATGCAGGCTCGGCCAAGGAGCAGGTCTATTAGTCAGTTAGTGATGCAGGACGGCAGAGGGTCCAGGCCAGGCTGAGGATGAGGCTCCATGTTGCCACTGTAGCCATTGATGTAACAACCGTTACAGCAAGAAACTTCTTCTGTGAACCCAAAGTACCTCACAGAATATACTCCACAGCACCACCATCTCCTCCCACCCAACCCTGGCATCGACCTTGCGATGTGGCTGAGGGCGACCCTGATCCCTTCCCATCTGAGTGCTGGGATTACAGGTGTGCACTCCCACACTTGGTTTATGTGGTGCTGGGAAACTGAGCCCAGGGCTTTGTGTATGGGGACCGATTCCCTTCCACTGAGCTACAACCCCGAACTCATCAATGGTTCACTTCTGTTTTAAACACTTGTTTGTTTCTGTGTGTGATAGCCCGCAGGAGGTCAGAGGACACAGTACAGGAGCCAGCCTCCTACTTCCAGTGTGTGGCTCCATGGATGGAACACAGGTCATCCGGTGTGGTGGCAAGCATCTTTGCCTGTGGAGCCATCTTTCCAGTCCTCTTTCACTTAAAAAAAAAAATCTAAACCTCAGGGGTTGAGAGATGGCCCAGCAGTTGAGAACACTGGCTGTTCTTCCAGAGGATCTGGGTTCATTCCCAGAACCCATGTAGCAGCTCACAACTATCTGTAATCCAGTTCCAGGGGATCTGACTCCCTCTCTGGCTTCCCCAGGCATCAAGCACACATGATACAGTTCATGTACAGACATACACACAGACAAGACATCCATACACATACAATAAAGGTAAAATTTCAAAATCTAAATTTTATTTATTTTTATTTTTATTTATTTATTTATTTGGTTTTTCGAGACAGGGTTTCTCTGTGGCTTTGGAGCCTGCACTGGAACTAGCTCTTGTAGACCAGGCTGGTCTCGAACTCACAGAGATCCGCCTGGCTCTGCCTCCCGAGTGCTGGGATTAAAGGTGTGCGCCACCACCGCCTGGCCTCAAAATCTAAATTTTAAACAGCTCTCCCATCCTGGGTGTTTTGATAGACTTCCATGTTGTATTCCCATACACAGTGTTCACAAAACATAATCGATCTTGGTGATTGATGGATGGATGATAGATTGAAAAGTACCTGTTTCAAGGAAAGTAGTGCATTGGGCATTTTAGAGGTCAAGGTGTAAGGGGCTTGATGGGCCAGGCCAGGTAGCAGAGACCTGTGTTCTCAAAAAACTGGAATTCCGAAGCACCTAGGTCATGAGTTCATGGCCAGACTGAACTTGTGTTTAGTGAGACTCTGTCTCAAATTAAAATGTAAAAAAGGGCTGAGGTATGACTCAGGGGTAAGGTATTTGCTCAGTATGTGTTAGGTCCTGAGTTCGAGTCCAGTACTGAGAAGGAAGAAGAGGAAGAGGAGAGAGAGCAGGTGGCAGTGGCAGCTGGGCATGGTGGGATAACTCAACTTGGTGGTATGTACATGTACTCATAATACAGGCCCTTGGGAAACTGTGGCAGGATCTTGGGGGCCAGCCTGAGCTACGAGTACCAGATGCCAATAAGACATTGTTACCTGTCCACAGGAGCCCACAGTCTGGGGTGGTGCTAGCAGAGACTACAAGGCAAGAGAGATTGACAGAGAGTAGGGTTTGTGCCCGGTGTGTTGATTAGAAGGTAAATGAGAATTACCAGACAGGCACACACATGCAGTCTGCCACATGGAGCTTTCCTGGCGGCAGGCAAGGCTGGGTGCAGGAAGCACGAGCCATTTCTGTGGGAATGCCATAAGGCGAAAATGCCTGTGAACATCCCCTCTCCAGGGCCATGCTCTGCCCAGCAGAGGCTGCCCCAGTAATGAGGTTAGCTCTCATGCTATTCATTCAGCCTTCCGTGAAAGCCACAAATATTTACTGAGCACTTAGGATGTGCCAAGTAGAGGCTGGGGACACTGGGGACACAGAAATGTCTGCCATCAACCTGTCCCTCGCTTTTCTGGACTTCTCATACCAGCAGTCAGAGAGTCATTAAGCAAACACAACATGAAAAGTGCAATAAAGAAGAGCGGAACACACGTGTGAGGCTCAGCAGCCCCCGCCCCCGCCCTGTGCCTGTCATCCCCCTGATGCCAGGTGCACTAAGGGAATAAATTAGAGTCGGAACCCTGTATGCTGAGACCTCAGGGATGGACCAGAACTGACAGCGAATGCCACAGAGAGAAGTAACAGCTTTGCTTCCCAGTTTACACAGACACATCTTTTCAGATCCAGGGAGATCCGGATGGTGCCAGCCAGACCAGGGCAGCCAGTTTAGCTGTTATTTCTTGCCTTTCTCATGGGAGGCCTGAAATCCTGCATTCGCACAAAAGGCAGAGTTGCTGGCTCTGGCCTCTTCACACTGAAGATGGATGGGGGGCGGGGCTGGTGAGATGGCTCGGCAGGCTAAAGGGGCTTGCAGCCAAGCCTGACAACCTGAACTGGAGAGAACTGGTTCCTACAAAGTTATCCTCTGACTTCCACATGCATGCCATGAGGCTCGTCCTCCCCACACGTACACAAAAACTCGGGTGTGTGTGTGAAAGGGTAGAAACACAAGCAAAGGCTAGCTTATCTTCTTAGCGTGTCCAGGAGTCTCCAGACTACAGTGTCATGGAGGCTGAGGATGACTTCTAAGAAGGTGCATGGGTTCCAATCTGCGCCACTGACACCAGTATAGCCAGGGACATAGAACTCCCATTTTGCCGATAGGCAGAGCTGGTCTGTCAAGACTCAAGGGCAGCAGACAGAACTGGAAACACTAATACACCTGATTCCAGGGCCTGAGGAGCTCCTACTGGGCAGTTTTGTCCTGGGGGTGGCCCCGGGGTGACTGGGCAGCTAGGTGCTGCAGAAGGTGGCCTGGAGGCAGAGCCCAGAGGCTGAGCTTGCAAAAGTGGCTGGAATAGGAAACATGGCCCTGCCCACACGCTTTTGTTGTTGTTGTTGGAAAAAGTGACATCCAGTACAGAAACCCTGTCCCCTTTCTGCGCTGGCCTCTGTCACACAATAAATAATGCCTTAGAGGAGGGGTGACCTGAGCCAGGCAGTAAGTGATACCGCTGTCAGTCCAACCATCCTGTTGGAAGAAACACACTGTAATCACGCCACCGAACCCTGAGAAAGACATTTGGCAAATGAGTTCCCATTTTCACATTGGATTGTGCTGAGCATATCAATTTCCCGCGGGCCGGCCAGCGTTGGGGATGTGTAATTGATTGCCCGCGTTATAATAAACAAGCCGTGACAGGCGATCATTCATCACGGGCCGCTGAACGTTCCAGCGACGCTGGGAGAGAGGGAGTGCGGGAGCCAGGGGAGAGGAGGAGAGAGCGGTGCCCGGGAGGGCGGGGAGAAGGGACACCAGGACCGTAATTCTTTTCATTATCTAATTTGTTCTTACTGGCCTGGGTCCTCCCGGAACCCCTCCGCAACAGAGGAATCACCCCCTCCCCCAGGGGGTCTTGGGGGCGGGGCGGGGCGGGGCGAGTTGTAATGTAGGTGGGTTTGTTCAGGAAAGGGAGGGAGGGGTGTGCGCAAGCTGGAGTTAGCTCCTTCAAAATCCGGCCTCCAATGGATGCTTAGGAAATTTAAATTTAAAATAAAACAAAAGAAACGTCAGGAGTGTTGTTTAAAAAAAAAATCCAAGAAGTCATTTTATTGGAGAAAAGGAGAGAATCAGAGTTGGCATCGACTAGGGCTCTGGCAGCGGGCCTTGGTCCCTCCCCATCTCCCTCCCTCATACACTGAATGGTGAAGGGGTTCAAGGCGTGGGCCAGCGAGGAGGGCGTGGACGGAACTGGCTGATGTCCTCAGGCTTCACCCTGCCAGACTGTAGTGCCTTCCCCACGCTCCAAGCATCCTCTCAGCCCTCCTGTGTACCAAAAGCACCCGCCCAGGGCCAGAGAGCGGAGGGGCGGAACTTTGCCGACGGAGGCGTGGTTTATCGAGGCGGGCTAATGTTGAAAGGGGAGGAGCAAGAAAGAAAGCTGAAAGAAAACTGAGAGGCTGGCTCAGAATTGTTTCTTGGTCTTGTCAGTTGGGCAGCTATGGCGGCACACACCTTTAATCTCAGCACTCGAGGCAGAGGCAGGTGGCCTTCTGAGGCTGAGGCCAGCCAGAAGTTCCAGACCAACCTTCCTACAGGAAGAAGAGGGGCCGGGCGGTGGTGGCGCACGCCTTTAATCCCAGCACTCGGGAGGCAGAGGCAGGCGGATCTCTGTGAGTTCGAGACCAGCCTGGTCTACAAGAGCTAGTTCCAGGACAGGCTCCAAAGTCACAGAGAAACCCTGTCTCGAAAAACAAATAAATAAATAAATAAATAATTGGGGACTTAAAAAAAAAAAAGACCTACAGGAAGAAGACCTTGTCTCAATTTTTTTAAGTTAGATTTTAATTTGTTGGGGGTGTGCACGTTGAGACTAGAGGACAATCTGGGCAAGTCAATTCTCTCCTTCTACTTTGTTGGCCCTAACGGTTCAACTGAGGCAATCTAGCTTGGCTGCAAGCGACTGCGGCACGAGCCATCTTGCCAGCCCATCACCGGGTGTTTAGTGGTTATGGGGAAGCAGAGGCTTTGAAGACTCTGCTAAATACCTGCATCTGAGCAGGTCACCAGCCCGCAACATGGCTGCCCTTCATGCATGATCTACCTTGTCCTGGAAGGAAGAACAGCTCATCTGGGGACCCCAGGCGTTGGTGGAGGTGTCTGAGCCAGTCCATCTGCTTCTCTCTTCCCAGAACAGCACTGCCTATGAAGTGGACCCTGGGGCCCTGATTTTTCAGGGGGAGAAACTGAGGCATAAAGAAATAAATGAGCAACAGAAAAAAAGCCTAATACTTGAACTTGACAATGTAGCACTCTAAAATATATGGGGCTGGAGAGGTGGTTCAGTGTGTTTTTGGGTCTGGGTTCGATTCTCAGCACCCACATCAAGTGGCTCACCCATAGTGGGATATATATATATATATATATATATATATATATATATATAATGGTAAAAGACAGCATAAAATTTACCATTTTAAAGTACATAGCGCCATAGCCATGCAGCTGTGGGACCATCACCACTCCATGTACAGAATCCCAGACTATCAACAAACACTCCTCATCCAGCCCTATTCCCTCCAGGCTGCCAAGATGATCTTTGGTGTCTGTTTTCTTTCAATTAATGGACTATTGATGGAGTTCATTGGAGGCATAGCCTACATTGGGAATTCATGGCCAAGTAATATTCCATTGTGTAAATAGACTGCATTTGCTAATCCCTTATTTGTTGGTCAGCATAGAGGTTGTTTTCACCTTTTGGCCAGAGTAAATGTCTTCTAGAGACACATGTAGATACAGTTTAACCATCTGTTTTCAATTCTTTTTGTTTGTTTGGTTTATTATTGTTTTGTTTTGTTTTTTGAAACAGGGTTTCTCTGTAGCTTTGGAGCTGAGTTCTTTTGGGTATATACTTAGGAGAATTGCTGGGTCATTGAACGACTCAGCATTTAGCTTGTTACAGAATTGCCAACAACACTTGCTAGTTTCCATTTATTTTGTAATTGCCTAGTGAACATGCCTCGGTCTAGTAAACATGCCTCCATCCCAGTCACAATGTCTAACCTAGACTCTTTCCTAATGCAGTTTCTTCCTCCCTTCTCCCGTGCACTCTGACTCACCCTCGCCTGAGGCTGGACCATGTCCGCTCTAGGCTCATCTAGCTCCCACAGTCTCCTTTGCGTAGCTCCCAGTTGGCTCTTGCTTTACATTTGAGTTTGACTGACCTGATGGGTGTGCATCCCCTTGCCACCTCGCCGGCCTTTGGGGCTCAGAATTCTGTTTTCTTGTGTTAGCTGATTAATATCCACCCTCTAGACCTGTCTGCAAACGCGTCCAACCAAGGACCTAGTCATCACTCTATAGAGTCCTTAACCCAGTCCCTGGCAGACTAGACGTGTGGTGAGCAGACACAGGGACAATGGGTGAAGCCTAAATTAAGATCCTCGTGAATTCTCCTTTTCTCTTTTCCTCCTGTCTTTAGGATTCACAAACTCCCATGCCTCACTCGCTTTAATGTAAGGATTACCGCCAATGCCTCTTTTCAGAGCCCCCATGAATTTGACCAGGGGTCCTGAGGTTGGTGTTCATTCCACTCCATGTGATCCTGAAGGTCTAGGCAGACAACGATGTGTTTGGTCAGTGTAGTTGTGACTCAAGTGTGACAGGGTGACCATGTTTTTTGCCAAACCATTCATTTTTATGTAGGTACAGTAACCACAGCAAGCTTCATGGCTTCCCACAGTTTTGGGTCAGCCTGAAGGTCAGGTCTGGAAACTGGTATGGGGTAGAAATCTTATCAGCTAGAACTTATTACGACTCTGCATCCATGCCAGACCCAAGGGTCTGAGAGAAGAGAGTTTGACATTCATGCTGCCCCTTCCTTCCTTGGAACCACAAGGGATTCTGGCTCTCTCTATCCTGAGAAGTCCTCGCTGGTCAGATTCCATCTGCACACCCATCCACAAGCAGGGAAAGCAGAGATGGGAAGCATCCCCAGCTTGCTGCGCTCCAACTGGGCAGCTGCAGCGGGCTCCTTGGAGAGTCCTTCTTCCTCTTTCCAGCCTTTGCAGTCTCCATTAGTTTGATTAAGACAACTGATTTATTCATTTTTAGTGGCAGAGAGGCGGGGGTGGAGGGAGACCCAACATGCCATTTGTATGATGCAAGCATCTCTAGAAAAAACTAAAAAACATTGTGTCATGCATATTTTCTTACTACCACAGTCAATCATCTGTCTGCCCAAAGTGCACCAGTTCACCCACCTAGTACAGGGAGAGAGAGGGGAGCCCTAAGGTGTTAAGGACCCAAGAGGGAACTATGATTCCCAATGCTCGCTCGAGTCTGCGTGGCAAGACTAAAGGCACACTGACAAGGTAGGGCCACCCCTCCTTTATTAGTGTATTGCTTTAGGGGAAACTTCTGGAAATCAGAGAAACAACATTTTGGCAGGGGAAAAATATTAGCACAAAGGAACACAAGCGTATTAGAAACACTGTGTGTGTGTGTGTGTGTGTGTGTGTGTGTGTGTGTGTGTGTGTGTCTGTGTACTCACTCACCAGTTTGACTGACTGGCCAGCAGCCCCCCAGGGTCCTTTGCCTCCTCAGCGCTGGGATTATAAACATACAACATACCTTTTCACTGTTGCTGGGGATTCATACAACATACAACATACTAGAAACATACAACAACCTTTTCACTGTTGCTGGGGATTCAAACCCATGTCCTCATGCTTACACAGCAAGCATTTTATCACGCTTGATCTACTGAGCCTTTCCCCATCTACTGGCCTTGCCTCTTAAACTGTCTAGTTTCCCTGAGGGAAAAAGCAAGGAGTGTGGCTCTCAAAGGCAGCTCGCAGACCGCGTGCCTCTAGATCACAGGGCTCTGGACTGGATCTGAAACCCCAAAGGGAACAACACAAAGCAAAACAACAAGAAGAAAAACCAGAGACATCACTCTCTCCTGCTGAGTCTCCCTGAAGGCTGGGGATCTCAAAGTGCCCCATCCCCACCCATCCTTATACTCCCACCATCTTAAAGTCTTTAATCCCTTGATTCTTCTGCTAGGAATTTAGCCCAAGAAGATCATGACAGATGCCTAAAAAGATTTAGTTACAGGATGTTTCTCACTTTGTGTAGATTATGGCTAGAGATTGGGAACACCCTCCGTATCCAATCAGGCAGATAAGTGAACTGCATGCTCTCTGACAGCCCTGCTTACAGTCAGGAAGAAAAGATGGGACTAACCTTAGACAGGCACTGAGCTTGTCTGGGGCAGAGTGGGGTGTGTGCAGGGCAAGGATTTGAGTTTAGGATGATCTATTCAAAACTGGCTTAAACTAGAAACATGGTGTAACTAAGATCTGGAAGGCATTCTGGGAGAGCAGCTGCCTCAGAAGGGCTGGATCCATGGTGCTGGGAATAAGTGGAGTTACATATTAAATACACAGGAGGCTGGATGGAACGGGCACTTGGAGGCCATGGTGGACTCTTGTTTGTTTGAGACAGGGCCTCTGGTAGCCCAGGCTCTTCTCAAACTCACCATGCAGTCAAGGATGATTCTGAACTCCTGATCCTCTTGTTTCTACTTCCTGAGTGCCGGACTTGGCACGTACACCCAGTTTTGTGCAGTCCCGGGGACGAAGCCCAGGGCTTCTCGCAAACTAGGCAGGAACCTCAGTGAGCTACTTACACCCTCAGCCCCATTGTAGGCTCTTAAACAAGACAAAAATATAGCCACTTCCCAGTCCATAAGAAGAGCCAGTCCACAGAATGTGTGAATTTGTGGTCCAGGGATTTTTTTTTTTTGGAGGGGGGAAGGTGTGGGGAAAGAATCTGATTTTGTGGCATTTGAGAAAAAAGCCAGAGTTTCTGAAGAGTTAGAGGACCCAGGTTTTCAGGAAGTCTTGAGCTTGCTCTCAATGCTCTGATAGAAAAAATTACCGTGAGCTGTCTGGAGGTATACATGTAGACAGAATATTGTATACATAATAAATAAATAAATATTTAAAAAAGAAAAAATACCGTGACGATTCCGTCTGCTTGCATTTCACAGGACAACACTGGTCGAGGTGGCAGGGCCCCTGAGGGTCCTTATCCCTCACCTCAAGCCCAGTCAACCTGCTTGGCACCCCATTCTAAGATTTTAACCACACCGACAATCTTCTAGGAGAACCCAGGACCCTAGCCCGCTTCTGAAAGTCACATCTAAATCTCATTCATCTAATACTGGTGGAGACAGCCAGACAGCTGTACTCTGTGTTTGTGCAGAAATGGACAAGATGCCAGTACACAGTGGGCACTTGATTGCTAGGCATGGGCCAAGTGTGGTGGCGCACCCCTTTAGTCCCAGAGTGCAGGAGACAAAGGCAGGCGGATCTCTGTGAGTTCTGGGCCAGCCAGGTCTACAAAGTAAAACCTTGCCAGATAGATAGATAGATACATAGATACATACATGCATAGATACACAGATAGATACATAGATACATTGATAGATACACAGATAGATGATAGATAGATACATACATACATACATACATACATACATACATACACACACATGCACATACATACATGAGAGAATCTGAGCTGAGGAAAGGGGAAGAGGGAGGGAGAGAGAGGGCAGGGAGAGAAAAGAAAGAAAGAAAGAATATAGCCTCAAGTGACCCACAGTCAAGTGTGAAATACAACCACAATCTTTGTTTTCTGGGCCTCGGAAAGCCTTGTTCTTCAGGCCCAGGCAAGACGTTCTGCAGAGCCACATAGAGGAAGCCAAGTCCCAGCTTCCTTATAGAGAGTGTTCCATCTCCTGGACTGAACCTCTAGGATGGAAAACCTTAATATGGCCAGAAGACCCTCCCCCCGGCCCCCCAGAAAAAGGAAAAGGGGGCCACAGGAAAGTGCCCGAGAGGGCGGATGCTGTGTTTTCCTTTATAACCAGGATGGTCTGGAAGGGAGGGCAGGCGTGAGCTACAGGGACCTAAAAGTCCTGTCAGCCCTGGCCTCTTTACTTCTCTTTTGGGGCTACTCTGCCATTTCAATGGTCACTGCCAAGTGACCTTAAATCCAGGGCCTGCCTTCTTCAGTTAAGGAACTTGGCACTGCTTGGGGGTGGGGGTGCATGGGGAAGAAGGGAGTTAAGAAAGAGATTGAGGCACTCTGTCCCTTTAATAACAGGGTGGAAGGAGGGGGAAGTTCAGACAGAGAGCCCTGAGAGGCCACTCCTCTGTACAGGCACAAGCAACCAGCCAGCCACTCTTGGCCTTCCTCAAGTTTCTCTTGGCCCAGACCTGCTTTGAAAAACCCAGGCCGGCTCACTTGCTCAACAATTCACTTGGCAGCTTGGCTTCAGCTGATCATTTTTAAAAGGAGAGAGGAAGGGAGGAAGAAAGGGGGGCTGTGGCCATTCAGTTGGTAGAATGCTTTGCCTGGCATATCCAAAGCTCTGGGCTCAGTCCCCAGCATGGCATACACTGAGAGGTGGCACATGCCTGGGAGATAGAGGCAAGGGGAGCAGAAGTTCAAGATCATCCTTTGGCTACTTAATTCAAGACCCATGGGATCTTGTCAAAAATAAAAGATAAAAGCCCCAGTGCCCCAAAGTGACTGTGCCTGGGAGTGAGGATGGAGGAATAAGGAATAAGAGAGACACTTATAAAGCTCCCATCGAGATATTCTGCCAGATGTGAGCAGCCACTGCCTAGGCAGGTCTAATTGAGTCACTGAAAGAGCATCAAGACAATCATCAACCAGAGGGCTGCAATCCTGCGAGGCTTCAGACTCTAGCTGCCACACATTCCATCCCTACCTAATCCCTTTCTCAGCCAACCCCCTGCAGTAGCATCCTGGGCCTCAGAACACAGGCTGCAGAGTTCAGCCCTTGCCTGTAACCGGACACCCAAGCCCACAGAGTTAAGCCATAGAATCAGAGTTGAATAGATCTCTCCTGTGGCTCTGGGATTTCTCTTGACCACTCTGGCCTTTGGCCTTGCCAGTTTGTTTCTCTGAATTCCCTGCAGGACCCTGACCTGCACCACTCTCTCTCCGTAGACAAGAACAGTTCAGTCAGTCAGCTAACTCCGGGGAGCTTGCTGTTCAGCTGAGCTCAGCAGCTCTGGGAAGTGGTCAGGGCATGCAGGCAGCAAATGCAGCTTGATTAAGATCAGCCAAGGTACCTGGCTCCTTGAGTGCACCCAGGGGGAATTCAGGGACACCTGTCTTAGCTTGGGGAGACTTTGCTATCTTCATTTTCTTCTGCTGGGAACATAGGTGACAAACCGCTGTGGTATGTCCCTGTGACTTGGGATCCCATGTCAATCACAAAGGTTTTCCTGTCCCAGATCGTCTTTGTAGATAGAGTAGAAAGCAGTGTCTATCAAGGTCCTCACAGCCCCGGATCACAGCAGGGGACAGGAGGCAGCTGGTTACAGGGCTTCTTAGTGTAGCCCTGACCATCCTGGAACTCACTATACAGACCAGGCTGGCTTCAAACTCAGAAATTCACCTGCCTCTGCCTCCCAAGTGCTGGGCTTAAAGATGTGTGTCACCACTGCCCTGCTTGAAATGGTTAATATTTTAACATCTGCCTTACAGAATCACTTCCTAAATATTCCCATTTATTTCTGGAGGTGCTTTATTCTATACGGAGTTCCAGAAGGACCCAACAAGTTGCCCAAGATGGTAATGTTCCATGCTGGAGAAACTGAGGCAGGGTGTAAGGTGGATCTTACAAAGTATTTTTTTAGTGTGTGTGTGGTGTGTATGTGTGTA
>JAQHUG010000208.1:3217013-3251292 GCA_028555095.1 Dicrostonyx torquatus
GAGAGAGAGAGAGAGAGATGAGGGCAGGTCCACACATGCCATAGCACACACTTGTGGAGGTCAAAGGACAACTTTCTGAAGTTGGTTCTCTCCTCCCACCTTGTTTGTGTTGGGTCACTCTGATCATTTAGCTGGCCTAGAGCTTCAGGGTGACCCTCCTGGCTCTCCTCACCTCACCATGGGAGAGTGACATTAGCGATGCATGCCACTTTGGGGGACTGAACTCAGGGAGTCAGGTTTGCACCACAAACATGTCTACACGCTCGACTATCTCCCCTGACCCCTTTTATTAACGGGCTCTCTTTATGTTGCCCAGGTTGGCTCAGAACTCCTCACTATATAGCCCAGGCTGGCCTTAAATCAATCTTCCTGCCTCACCCTCTTGAGTACTGGGATTGCCCTTCAAGAGCAAATCCTAAAAGTATAAGAAAGCAGATGCGGGGGTGGGCATGCCTGTTATCCTAGTACTTGATGGGTGGAGGAAGGAGGATCGGGTATTCAAGGTCATCCTGGTCACACAGGGAGTTTGAGGCCAGACTGGAGGATTCCATGAGACCCTGTCCCAAAATAAACAATCCATTCATACGTACAATAAGATGACAGATAGAAAAGCCTCTGAGAGCAAAGGGCTGTGTTTTCCCCAGAACAGGGACAATACTCGATGACATAGGTCCCCGAGGATGGTTGAATTCATGTGTCCATCTATACCCTGGCGGCTCTCATACCCTGGCGGCTCTCAAGCTACATGACCTTGGGTGAGTGAGGTTACTATCTTGTGCCTCTGCCTCCTCAGGGGCAGGTGGGTTCCACGGGACCTTCCTCTTGACCCCGGGACACCCAGAGAAAAGGGTGGAAGCTACATGTACACTTGGAAGTCCCTTGGTCTCCTGCCACACATGCCCAGGTGGGTTGGTGGTGAGTGGAGGATGCCTCAGTACCTTAGCTTGCCAGGAGCACCACATGGCTTGCTCTCTCACACACATTTTCTGGAAAGATGCCTGGGTATGAGGCTGGCAGGACCCAGAACAGCCTTTGACAGTACCCAGCCAACTGAATGTAATTAAACCACACTCCTAGAAGCCAGCCCCATCTTCTTAAGACAGAAACACGAGCTTTAAAAGTCCCCTGGCACCCTGGCTCCCTAGCTTATCTCCCATGCTTCCTGCCACAGTCTCAGACTGCTCCCAGGGAGACTCCCTTAGCTAGATGTAGCTCAACTCTGGGTTTCTCCTCCAGCACCATGTCTGCCTGCACACCACCATGTCTGCCTGCACACCACCATGTCTGCCTGCACACCACCATGTCTGCCTGCACACCACCATGTCTGCCTACACACCACCATGTCTCCTGCCATGACGATAATAAAATAAACTTCTGAATCTGTAAGCCAGCCCCCAATTAAATGTTTTCCTTCATAGGAGCTGCTGTGGCCATGGTGTCTCTTTGCAGCAATAGAAACTCTAAGACACTTTCCAACTTGGTTTCTTGGAAGGCTCCAGAGATGCCATCTTGGACAGTCACTG
Source organism: Dicrostonyx torquatus (assembly GCA_028555095.1). Lineage (NCBI taxonomy): Eukaryota > Metazoa > Chordata > Mammalia > Rodentia > Cricetidae > Dicrostonyx > Dicrostonyx torquatus. Next base: position 3,218,537 of record JAQHUG010000208.1, read on the forward strand.
GGGTGGAGCCACAGTGTGGAGCCAGGTGCTGATTGCCCAACTATAGGAAGCAGAGGGTCACCTCTGCATCCAAGCATGCTTTCTGACGTTCCTTCTGCAGCACTGATGCCTGCTGGTGTTGTAGGTGCTGGGGAATAGAAGGGTGACCCAGACTGCATTATACAGCCATGTATGGGCCAGGGAAGAGTCAGACTACATACACGAGTGTATAGAGACACTGTAGTGTTGAGAAGAAACACTGGAGAAATAATAGTGAGGGGTGCGCTTAGGAAAAGCCAAAGACACCCTGAGAAAGGGACATTGAAGCTGAGAGTTGAAGGGTGTGGCAATCCCCGAAGATCTAAGGCTAGAATTCTCCCAGGCAGCAGGAGCAGTGTGGGGAGGAGAAAGCTTGGCAAGAGCTGAGCCTCACAGGAGGTCAGGGTTACTGGGATGATGAACAAGAAAGATAGGGCAAGAGAGAGGGCAGAAGTGCCTGCTGGGTCGTGGAGACCCCTGGGACAGACTCAGATGTCACTCAACACAGCTAGGAGCTTACTGAAAGTGACGAGATGTCTTCCAAACAAGGACTTGTAGAGTGGAGAATAAGAGAATTCGAAACATTCTTCTTCTGGAAACTTTGGCATCCAAGTCTCTGCCATCTATGGGTCCAGCTGGATTCCCAGAACTTCATAGATCTGTTTCTCAGCTGGCCCTTTAGCAATGATGTCGGCAAAGAAATTCCAAAGAAATGGTTGGTAAAATAATATAACTGATGGTAGAAAAGTTGTGTAACATTCCTGAGGCCCTAGGTCCAAGCCCATCAAGAAACACACACACACACACACACACATTGGGCATGTGGCACACGCTTTCAATCCCAGCACTTAGGAGACAGATGCAGGCAGACGGCTGTGTGTTTGAGGCCAGCCTGATCTACAGAGCAAATTTCAGGACAGTCAGGGCTACATAGAGAAACCCTGTGTCAGGAAGGAAGGAAGGAAGGAAGGAAGGAAGGAAGGAAGGAAGGAAGGAAGGAAGGAGCGAAGGAAGGAAGAAAGGAAAAAATAAACAGAATGATAGAGTACCATCATGGCTATAAGAGTGTGGCAACATTGTATCACTATGTTTCCTATCAATGGCACAAGATGTCATCAGACGTTTGAAATGGCATTCTTTAGTATTGTAGGTAAGAGGTCCTGGTCTGGCCTGACCCTCACCAATTGTGTGCCTGTAACAAGCTGTGGTCCCCTCTGGGTCGGCACTTTTTCCAGTGAGTGAAGACAATGTCACACTTGTCCCCCCGGGGTTCAGAACTCCTAAAGAATGCCCCTCACAAGGGACACAGAAAAAGCTTCAAGGATCAACCACACCCTGGACTTGTGTGAAAAGTATGTATACTTTGCCTATATGAGCATGTGTTTTCAAAGGTCGAGATCTCCTTAGTCTTCCCAAGGCATCTGAGATCTGCTGTGGCTTAAAGGGGAGGGGAAGCCTGGCAATGGGATCTGTGCTTCAAAGCTGTTCTCTTGCTCCAGAGACTTAACTCTGTTTTCTTGTTGAAACCTGGTCACCTCCTCAGAGCCTGTCACCTGCTTGGCAGCAGGAGGCTATCTGTGCCAGTGTCTTCTCTTGCCTTCCAACCTCCCTCAGGCTGACATCAGGACCTGAGGCCTTGCCCAGCAGTGATCCATTGACCCACAGTCACATCGTCCCGAAGATTTGCCCACTGCTACCAGTGGCCGAGGAGAGATGAGCCGTGATGACGCTGTGTGCGCTTCCTGAGAGCCAGTCAAGACCTTACTCCTCCCTGATAATAAGATGCCTTGACCTAGTTCCCCAGTTACTGGAGGTCATTCTCAAGGTGTGAAAGTTACTGCTGGGGATTGCGGGCACCATGTTCTGCCCAGGAAGGTTTGATTTGCAAGGAGGGAAAGAGATATAAGAGCTTTTGCCAGCCCCCAGGAATCCACTGAAGAACGACCCTGGGGATTTGTGTCTGCCCTCCTCTGGCACCGGCAGAGCACGGCCACACTTAACAGAAGCAGTAAATAAACACTGGCCTTTCCCAGTGCCTCTGTCTGACACACCCTACAGGGGTCCTACCAGTGCACATTCGCCAGGCCTTGCTAGGTCCCCCACCTCTTCTACCTTAGGTGAAGCAAGCATCTTCTCTAGGAATTGAAATCATTTCTTCATCTTCATCTCTGTGTTTCAAAGGGGACTCCAGCAGTCCCCACCCCTTCCCATCACCTTGTGTCACCTCCTGGAAACTGACACCAAACTACAACAAGAAGTGGAAGAAGAAGTTGGGAAGAAGTGGAAGAAGAGTTGGGAAGTGGGCCATCCTCTATAAACTGCTTTTGAATTCGATCTGTCCTGAGCCTCCTGAATCATCTTTTCGTTTGTTTGTTTTTGCCTGGAGGCAGAGCAGAGTCTTCTAATCTCTCTGCCAATGTCGTAACAGCCCCTCTGTTCTTGAGGTTTGAGAAAATCCCCTTCCCTCCTGCAGACCACCTGGGAACCGGGCAGGTCAGGTGATGTTTTCCACAGCGCTCCCCGAAGCGGGTGTGAGTCAGGGAACCGGGTGGGCTCAGAGCGGCATCGCCTGGCAGGCTTTGACTCGCTGGCTCACCTTCTTGGCCTTCTAGAACAAAGCCCATCTGGGTGAGAAGTTACGCAATAGGAAGAAGCCCGCAGGTGGGGGTGGGGGTCACGTGACCTGCCTTGGTTTCTCGGCACTGACTAGCTTGGAAGATGGTGAGGCAGGAGTTGCCAGCTCAGGTGCCTCATCCACAGAATGAACGGGCTTAATATTAACCATTAGGGACAAAATGGCGACAGGTGTGAAGGGTACAAAAAAGACCAACCAATACAAAACAAGCAAAATCAAACCAAAAAACATAGACACTCTGTTAAATTAAAACTTCTGTGAACTTGGCAACGAGGCCACATACCTTCTCTGGAAATGGATGGCAGAATACCAGCATAATGGTTGTTCTGTCTCTTTAAGAGACAAGCCATGCCCACTCCCTGCCCCATCCGCTGAGGCAGGCAGGTCTTCCTTCTTGCTTGCAGTCTTAGTCTTTCTCTTCTCAGAGAGGCAGCTTCAGTCTCTCCCTTTTCTTTCTCTCTCTCTCTCTCTCTCTCTCTCTCTCTCTCTCTTTCCTCTTCTTCCCTTCTCCCCTCCCTTCCATAATCACTTAATAAATATTCAACCTCACTCTGCATGTCTCTATCTCTTGCCCGCCCACCATGTGTCTCCCTGCCTGGGACCAGCCACCGCTCGGGGATTGGCAGCCATCTCTGCCTGGGACTGGCTGCTCTCAGGGCCCGCTGCCTGCCGCCACATGGTCTGCTACCACCGCTTGGCGACCTACAGCATTTCTGTTGCCTGCTGCTGCCAGGGATCCTGCAGCATTTTTAATTTTTCCATTACAACCAGGGCTTGGGGAAATAGGGACATGATAACTTGCTATATTTTAGAAGTTAGTACAGAAATTTGGATGTGAGTGGGGTGTGTGAAAAAGGATCCCATCTCTGAGAGATGTCCCAGGCAATCCTGGAGCCACGGACAGCATTTCATCCCATCTCTGAGCCATGTCCCAGGCAACCCTGGAAACATGGATTTCATTTGGAACAAGGGCTCTGTAGATGGAATGAACCGAAAAATCTTGAAAGCCAAGCACGGAAGTGCTGTAATCCCAGTATTTGTGGAAGCTGAGGCAGGAGGGTCCCCAGTTCAAAGCCAACCTGGGTTATATATGGAGACCCTGTCTCAAAAAGAGAGGAAGGGAGAGAGGGAGGAAAGAAGAAAGTAAGGAAGAAGGGAGGGAAGAGGGAAAATTTTCAATCCTTTTGACAGCCAAATGGTCTAAGTGCATACATTTTATTCCACAAACCCCTTTGCAAATGTGCGTGGGAAGGGGCATCAAGTAGGGAACAAGTCCTACCTGCCTTTCTACCTTCCCATACAGTTAAGTGAGCCCCTGCTGGCTGTTAGCTTCCTTATTTCAATGTCAGCACAGAATTCACCACCCCCTCCCATGGCTGGTTGGTCCTTCCTTGCCATGGAGAGTCAAGGTCAAATCATAACAATGGCAACAGGAGCTCTAGAGCCCTGTGGTGAACAAGCACTGGTCACTCTACTGACCAAGTCCCTCTGGCAACTGAAAGCTGTTTGTTTGTCAAGGTCCTCGAGCCTGCAGCTAGGACCCAGCAGAGGAGATGGTGAATGTGACCAGAGTCTGAATCAGCTGCTGTCAATCACACTGCCTGCTTGGTGAGTGTCGCAGCATCTCCACAAAGTCCTTCTTAGCCTCATTTTGTGAATAAGAAACCCATAATGGGGACTGGAGAGATGGATCAGTGGTTAAGAGCACTGATTGCTCTTCTACAAGACCCAGGTTTGATTCTCAGCAGCCACATGGCGGCTCACAGCGGGCTGTAACTCCAGTTCCAGGGGATCTGACATGCTTCCATGGCACAGGCACAGGCCTTGTGCACAGACACACGGAGACCAGACACCCATTGCGATGATGAAACACCGTGACCAAAGACACTTGGGAGGAAGGGGGTCTGTTCAGTGTACACTTTCACATCATCATCCATCACTGAAGGAAGTCAGGACAGGAACTCAAGCAGGGCAGGAGCCTGGAGGCAGGAGCTGATGCAGAGGCCATGGAGGGTGCTGCTCACTGGCTTGCTCCTCATGGCTTGCTCAGCCTGCTTTCTTACAAAACCCAGGAGCTCCAACCCAGGGATGGCCCCACCCATAATGGGCTGGTCCATCCCCCATCAATCACTAATTAAGAAAATGCCCTACAGGGTTGTGTACAGACTGATCTTATTGGAGACATTTTCTTAATAGGGGCTCCCTCTACTCAGATGACTCCAGCTTGTGTCAAGTTGACATTATCTGGCACACAACCAGATACATAAAATTAAAAATAAACGTGAAGAAAGAGGAGAGGGAGGAAGAGGAGAAACTGAGAATGGGGTGGGTGGGGAGTGAGGTGTCTCAAGCAACTGATGCCCTGGCCACCAAGCCCAGGTGCCCCACCAACAACAACCCACATGGCAGGAGGAGAGAACCCATTCCTGCAAGTTTTCCTCTGACCTCCAGAGCTCATGGTGACACCCACCCAATAAAAAAAAAAAAAGAAAGAAAGAAAAGAAGTTCTTTAAAATCAAAGGCCTACAAACTGTCCAGCAGGCTGGAAAGAACATTGCTATTATAAAGGAGTGTAGGAGCTAAAAAGGCTTTTCTTGTGACTTCTACACAGGGCTGGTACTAAAGTAAAAGCTCATCTCTATTAGAGAAGTCAAAGGGACCTCCAAAACTCAGGGACCAAGGGACATTATTTAGCACAGTGTTCAGGTCCTGGTTTTGAACCCCATGCCTCACCAATGCTAACCAAGTAGCCAGAGTGAACCCAATGGGTGGTTTATTTTGAGACAGAGTCTCACTATGTAGCCCAGGCTGGTCTAAAACTCACTATATAGCCGAGGCTGGTCTAAAACTCACTATGTAGACCAGGCTGGCCTTGAACTCACAGAGATCCACCTGCCTCTGCCTCCCAAGTGCTGGGATTAAATGTGTGTGACATCACACTGGGACTAATAGAATGTTTCACACACACACACACACACACACACACACACACACACACACACACCATGGAAAGCATGAAGAGCAGCTGGAGATGTGTCTCAGCCCATGCTGTCCAAGCTAACACACACTAGTCCTGAGAGTGGCTGAGATTAAAGGCCTGTGCTACCACCACCCAACTAAGCCCGGAGTTTGTAATCCTAGCAAACAGCCACCAGAAGGCAGAATCAGGAGTTCAAGGCTATCCATGGATACATAGCAAGTTCTAGGCCAACCTGGGGTAAGAGATGCTATCTGCCCCCCCCCAAAAGCAAAAGATCAGCTGTCACTTTGCACATGACTTACCTCAAGTCCTGTCTCCATTTCGTTTTCATTATTAGATTTTTGCTTAAATTCTTAAAAATAGTGTGGTTGATGTTGTTGTTGTTGTTGTTGTTATTATTATTATTATTGTTATTGTTATTATTATTTTGTAGTTCTGTGTGAGCATGAAACACTGGCCTCCTTCAAGCTACACCAGCACTCTACCCTTGAGCCACATCCTCAGTCGGCGAAATGTGGTTTACATTGTCACAGAGATGTTGGGTCTGTCCTTAATTTTTCACTTTGGACTTCGCAGCTCCAATTCTTGAACTGCCCGTCCTCTCGCGCTCCTCTGCTGCGACAGGCATCCTCTGGGAGGCTTTGGGGGGGGGGCATTGGGTTTCAGCCTCACGCACTTGGGAGGTACTGTCCTACCAAGCACACACAGCAGCTTGGAGAGGTTGAGAGCATCTATGAAGATCACACAGCCCAGGGGGCCAAAACAGGCCCCTGAGCAGGAAGTAGAGAGGAACACCGCGATTCCCCAGCCAGGAACCACGCAAGCTGGAGCAGGGGACTGCCCAGTTAGGGGCGAATTCCTGGAGGACATAGTTCCCAGCCTGGTTTCCTAAGAAACGTCGGGGGTGACTCGGGGCACACGGGAGGGGGGCGCTGCGAGCAGAGAACCCGCAGTAATGAGCAGAATTGGGTTTAATGGGGTTCGCACGGATAGAGCAGAAATCAAATTAGGGCCTAATTGGCAGGCGCGAGGCAGAGTGTGGCGGGGCCTCTAGGGACCTGAAGGACCCCGGGGCGCCCCGCCCCACGAGGGACCCGAGGCCTGGGAAAGCAGATGACCTTGATCTGCTCCAAAGCGCAGCTTAACTCGCTTTCTGGGTTGGTTTTGGAGAAGAAAAGGACGAAGACCCAGGGCAAAGAAGAGATGAGGATGGACCAGAGGACCAGCGGTAGCGGAGTGACGGTGTCCCTGTAGCAGCAGGCCCGCAGAGCCCGGGCGCCGCACCTGTCCCTGCCCTTACCTGGGAAGCTCAGAGAGGGTGCTCTGTTAACCCAGGGTCTCTCCGCCGCATTGCGGAGCTAAAAAGCTTCAGCCAGCCCGGCTAGTCCGAGTTTCTGCCACAAAATCTGCGCCTCCTGTTTGCTTTTCTCCCCCGTTTTTAAGGTGCGTTAAGCTTCTCCCGAGACACAAGACGATGGTTCTTATAGTTTAAGCTTGAGACGCGGGCCCTTGAGGGTTTTTTCAAGCAGGGTTTTGCTCCAGGACAGCACTTGAACTATCGTCTCTCGGCTTCCTCTGGAACTTGTCCGGAGTGGGACATTCAAAAAGGAAAGAGGTCCCCCACCGGTGAGCTGAGAGGCTTAGACGTGGATAACTTTCGGGGGATATTTAATGCATCGCTTCCTTCCCCACTGCATGTGGTGTGGGCCCCCTCGGATCTGTTCTTTGAGGCAGCCTGTGTGTAGCTGTGTGTGTGTGTGTGTGTGTGTGTGTGTGTGTGTGTGTGTGTGTGTGTGTGTGTGTGTGTGTATGCTGGAGCACACCTCGAGCATCAGAGGTCAATCTTGTTTGTTGAGGTGGGGGTATCTCCTGCTGGCCTGGAACTCCCCAATTCCACTAGACTGACTGGCTATGGAGTACCATTCTGTCCCGACCCGGCCCCCAGCTCTAAAATTACAAAGCAATTGCCAGGCACCTGGGTCTCTTAACTGGGGTCCTTTAGATAGAGCCTGGGTCCTTGAGCTCAAGCTCTGAATTTTCTGAAGGATGCAAGGCCAACATGTTGCCCACCCAGCCAGCTCTCTGTGGGAGCCATTTTTATTTATGTTTTAAGGCTCAGAGAGGCACAGGGACTTCTCCAAGGTCACACAGCAAGGCCTGGTTAGGCTGGCATTCAAACCTGGGTGGCATTTGCTAATCAACAATGGTACCATCTGCCCCTAGGGCTCCCAGGAGACATCCTGATTCCATCTGTGCTACAGAACATTGCCATCTTTGGGGTACTGTGCAGAAACCTGGGTGTGCAGTATTGATCAGCCTTCAGTGGAATCAGACATTCTAGTGGCAGTTGACTGAGAACATTGTAGAATGGTGTTTTCCAAAATGTGTCTCAGGACGGAGGGAGCCTGTAAGCAGCAGCACCACTCCATGGTTAACTGCGAGCTTGAGTTCCTGCCAACTTCTCCCTCAGCCATGAACTGTGACCTGGAAGTGTAAGTCAAACGCCTTCCTCCCCGAAGCTGTCTTTTGGATCACAGTACTTATCACAACAGAAAAGCAAACTCGAATGATTTGAGCGAGCCTGGGACTGAATAAAGTGAAACTTGATTCTCTGATACAGGACCTTCCAGGGTCTTTAGCAAGCACACGGACATACGATTATCCAAAAGTGCCGGTGGCAAGCAGCCATCTCCAGACACATGTAGCTCTCTTAGAGCATGGTGCAAATCTGGGAAGCATGCCCTCGAGTGTTCCAGATCTCTGGCCCAGGTGGGAAGCAGAACTCATCCATTACCAGCTACTGAGGTCTCTGGTTGGGCATTGGACGGCCCCACTCGCACAGGGAGTTGTTCGCAGGACGAGGAGCAGCCAGCCTTCTGCCTCCCCAAAGCCTTGCTGACACACGTCCCCATCTCACAGCCTCTTCAGGCAGGTGCACATTTGTCCCCAGAGCACAGGGACTTCAGTGAGTGAGACACAGCTGCACAGCAATGGGGCGTGCTGAGCGCGCAGCCCTGGTGGGGTCTGAGCTGGGGCTGCAGCCATCACTGAGAGGAGATATATAACCTCCACCCTCTTGGCACTCACAGCCTGGCTACAGGAATAACAGACCGTGTCCTTCTTGATATGTGGCAGCTCTGCTTGGCGCGTCGGCAGCAAAGGCTAACTATGAAGGTTCTGAAGTGTAGTCCCAAAGAACTTCAGTTCCAGAAAGCAGGAAATAAGGATAAAGAAGTGTCTCTTCGTATTTTCAGCGTCACACCTTCCTCCCTCAAGGTGATCGCCATTCTGGAATATGTAGCCTTCAAGACTTTTCTATTCATAAACAAACAAGTAAGTATGGAATTTGCTTTTTACAATAATTAGGTCATATGAGACACACGGCCTCTAACTTACTTTTCTTGCTTACGCAGGCAGCCCTCTTCCAAACGGGACATCCATTCTCCTCCCTTGCCCCCGTGGGCATAGGGTCGCTGGCATACTGTAGCTGACATCTATGAACAGAAAAAGCTGGCAGTGCCTGCTCCACTATGAGGTGCCTAGTGTACTCAGAATGTCTGTGTGCTGTGGCCTAGAAAAAAACGGAGATGCCTTCGGAGAGAGGGAAACCCGTATGCTCAGGTCCACAGGCAGAGGCTGAGTGGCAGCGGGTTGAGAGGACAACCTCCTCCAGGTGTGGTCTCCGAAGTGTCGCCTTGATTCACTTTCCCAGTTGATTCCCTTGGAAACACTGTGGCAGGTGGAATGTTGCCAGTCTGGTGTTGTCTGAGCCACTGTGCCCCCAGAAAAAGTGGCTCAGGCCACCTTACTGCCATCTTATTGATATATATATATATATTTGTGGTACTGGTTAGGCAAATGCTCTACCACTGACCTCTATCCCTCGCTCTCCATTTATTTATTTGTATTTGATTTTTTTTCAAAACAATTAGTGTGCATGCCCTGTGTGACACATATGAAGGTCAGAAGTCAACTAATGGGAATCTATTCTGCGTTTCTACCATGTAGGTCCTGGGTTTGAACTTGCGTCATAAGGCTTGACAGCAAGTGCCTTTATCCACTGAGTCGTTTTGCCAGCTTCAGATTTGTCTAAGGTCTCCTGAAGCCTGGCTGGCTGGAAGGGGGACAACCTTGATCATTCTGTCTCTGTCTCTTGATGGGTACACTTGGCTCATTCTTTATTTTAAAACAAAGTCTCACTAAGTTGCTCAGGCTAGCCCTGTACTTGAAATCCTCCCACCTTCCCTTACCCCTCCATCCAAGTATCAGTGTTTAACCAGCCTGGACCAGATGATTTTATTTTTTCAGACAGAGTCTTATTTTGTAACCCAGGCTGGCCTCACATCCCTGACCTTCCTGCCTCAGTCTCTCAAGGACTGGAACCACAGGCTAGCCTCTCTGTTCTCATCCACGCATCTTGCTTGTTTTGTTTGTTTGTTTATTTGTGGGTTGTTTTTCAGTTCCTCAAGACAGAGTTTCTCAGTAGTTACAGAACCAGCCCTGGAACTCTCTCTGTAAACCAGGCTGACCTTGAACTGACATAGATCCACCTGCCTCTGACTCTCAAGTACACCACCACTGCCTGGTCATCCACTCATCTTACAATGGTCACTTTTCATGTTTGCATATCATAGAGGGATTAGCTGTGGTTCCAAATAATCAGTAAGCAAGCATCTCTTGGGATTTCCAGTGGCAGAGGTTCTAAGACAAAAACAAATGCTTGGGGCAGAGGGAAGATGGGAAATTTCCCGAGAAGGCACATCCCCCGCCAGTCCTCAGAGGTAACTCAAGGACCGCTGTCCGGCCCTCCTGTTCTGACTACGGGTACCCTGGATTCTGGGGCTCAGATACCCTGTAAGGTGGGAGAAGGAGACTACTAATAATCCCCAAATTCTCTGCTTGCCCAAGATCAGCAAAACCACTCAGAAGACCTTAGTGGGGCTTCGGGGTTGCCAGCTTGACAGTTGCGGGCAGCTGGTCCAGTTGTCTTCTGTGCACATCAAAAGCCAGCACCCCGTTCTAGCTGCCCCATCCTCTGGGCCCTGAACCCAAGAATCCAGCCTGCCCCTGGCACAGAGCCTTGACCCATAATGGCTCTAGAGTCAACCAAATGGAGATACATCTCTGGTTGAAATGCACAGCTCCCCTGATTTCTGCTGTGACATGGCCGCTTTTATTCAATGAGTTCTTTTGATTAATTATTTGAAAGCTGCCCTCGGGGCTGGAGAGATGGCTCAGTGGTTAAGAGCATTGCCTGCTCTTCCGAAGGTCCTGAGTTCAATTCCCGGCAACCACATGGTGGCTCACAACCATTTGTAATGGGGTCTGGTGCCCTCTTCTGGCCTGCAGATATACACACAGACAGAATATTGTACACATAATAAATAAATATTTTTTTTAAAAAAAAAAAAAGAAAGAAAGAAAGCTGCCCTCTTTGGATAGTAAGCACCAAGAAGATAGGAACTGTGGATCCGTTCATAAATTCAGAGCATCGTCGTGTTGATGGGAGCACACAGTGAGCCACGTGGTGGTTAAAACTAAGATGAGAAGGTGGAGGTGCAGCCCTGTGGTGGGCACAAATATTGTTCTAGCATGAGCAAGGCCCCAGAACTGACGGACTAATAGATACAGATAGATGATAGAAGAAAGATAATGATGGTAGGTGATAGGTAAAAGATAAATAATAGATTTATAGATGATAAATGGGTAGTTCTGCAGAAAGATAGATGATAGATATATAGATGCTAGATGACAGATAGATACATGGAGAATGATAGATAGATAGAGAGATAGATAGAGAGATAGATGATAGATAGATGATAGATAGATAGATAGATGATAGATAGATGATAGATAGATGATAGATAGATAGATAATTAAACTAATTTCAGTAAGTACTTATTTTAGAGTTGGCTAAGGTGCATACGGCAGGAGAATCAGAAATTCAAGCTCCTCTTCAGTTACACAGGAGTTCGAGCACAGCCTGGGATGTGTGAGACCCTATCTCCAAACAACAGAAAACCCACCAGACCCTAAGACAGACTTGGGAGATGGCCCAGTGGGTAAGGTTCCTTCTACTCCGCATCAGGACCTGAGTTCTGATCTGCAACACTCTGTGAAGATCGGCTGTGGCGCTGTGTGGCTATAACCCCAAGGCGGGGCTGGGGTTGGGGTTTGGGAAGATCTGGGTGCATAAATAGTGAGCGCAAGCTTCAGCGACACCTTATCTTTAAAACAAGGTAGAGACCAGGCGGTGGTGGTGCACGCCTTTAATCCCAGCACTCGGGAGGCAGAGGCAGGCGTATCTCTGTGAGTTCAAGGCCAGCCTGGTCTACAAGAGCTAGTTCCAGGACAGGCACCAAAGCTACAGAGAAACCCTGTCTCGAAAACAAACAAAAAAACAACAACAACAAAAAACTAAAACAAGGTAGAGTGCTGGAGAGATGACTGGGAATTAAAAGCACGTTTTGCTCTTTCAGAGGACCCAGGTTTGGTTCCCAACTCCAACTCCAGTTCCAAGGAGATCTGTCCAGGGGAGCCAATGCCTCTGGCCTCTGTGGACACCTGTACTCACGTGCACATACCCACGGGCAGACACAAAAACTTACACATAATCAAAAATAATAAAAATATATCATTTTCTAATTAAAGAAAAGAAGGCAGAGAGTCAAAGAGGAAGAAACTTGGTGGCCACCTCCAGCCCCCACATTGCATGCACGCTGCCCTCACCCACATACACACACCCGCTCTTTCTTCAAGCGGCTTTATTTAACTCAACATATTAGGAGCATTATCAACTTTACTTGTAATTAATATCAGAACATTAATGTGATGATTTATATACCTTTTGTTTAAGCCAACTTCAAAATCCAGTCTGGGTGCTAAATGGTCCCTGGGAATACTTGATGCGATTTAGAATTTATGAAATTTAAGGGGAGAATAGGTTCACTCATTCAAGCTATTTCCAACATACATAGTTTCCCCAAGCCAACATGCATGGTGATAGATACCTACAGTCCTACCCAGCATTAGTGGAGCTGAGGCAGGAGGATGGATAGTTTGAGACCAGCCTGTGCTATAAGAGACCCAATTTTTAAAAAAAGTCTCCTAAAGTTGGATGAATAGGATTTTAATTCCCAATTAATTAACGAGCCTTGAGATGGATGAAGTTAGAGGTTGCTGCACCACACGGTGAAGGGTAACACGTGTCCGTGGAGCAGGTGGGCCAGGAAGCCCTGGCTTCACCCATCATCAGTTACAGGATTGGAACCCTTGGGTGCTTTGACACCCACAAATCCTGTGACACCCCTCCCTTTTAAGGCGTGGCTCTCGCCTCTCCCCTTAAGGATGGCAGGGCTTGGTGACTCATTTCTATGGAAGGGATGTGGCTGAGGCATAGTAAGACTTCCAGTGCTGGGTCCCTCCGTACACCATGGCCTTCTGCCAGCTCTTCTGGGTCATTCATACTGGAGAAGCCAGCGGCCACATGACAGGCACAATTAGCTCATTCTAGGGAAGATCTATGTGAAGATCTTCCGCAGTCCCATCACTGAATCCTTGAAAGGATGGATGTTTTTTGTTTGTCTGTTTGTCAGCTTGACACAAGCTAGAATTATCTGAGAATAGAAACTTCAACTGAGAAAATGCCTTCATCAGCTCACCTGTAGACATGTCTGTAGGATATTTCTTAATTAGTGACTGATAGGGAAGGGCCCAGACCATCGTGAGTGAGGTCACCCCTGGGCTGGTGGTCCTGGGTTCTATAAGAAAGCAGGTTGAGCAAGTCATGGGGAACAAGCCAGTGAGCAGCACCCTCAATGGCCTCTGCATCAGCTCCTGCCTGCAGGTACCTTCCCTGCTTGAGTTTCCTGCCCTGACTTCCAATTGTGATGGATTATGACCTGAGAGTTGCAAGATGAAATCAACCCTTTCCTTCCCAAGCTCCTTTTGGTCATGGTCTTTATCATAGCAGCAGAAACTAAGAGTCAGAGCCCAGCCCCATAAAGGCTTCCCATCGTGGCCACTGCAGGCCACCTCTAGCCTGGGACTTCTTCAGACACCTGCATGTAACAGAACTCTCTTTGGACTGCCAGCTCCCAAATAATGACATGGAGACTTTTTATTAGTTATGAAAGCTTGGCCTTGGCTTAGGCTTATTTCTTTTTTTTTTTTTTCTGGTTTTTCGAGACAGGGTTTCTCTGTGGCTTTGGATCCTGTCCTGGAACTAGCTCTTGTAGACCACACTGGTCTCGAACTCACAAAGATCTGCCTGCCTCTGCCTCCCGAGTGCTGGGATTAAAGGCATGCGCCACCATCGCCTGGCTGGCTTAGGCTTATTTCCAACTAACTCTTAAAACTTCAGCTAACCCATTTATATTAGTCAGCGCTCTGCCATGTGACTCGTTACCTCTCCTTAGTACTGTATGTCCGATTTTCTCTGTGTCTGGCTAAGATTTCTCCTGCCTCAGATTATTTCCCAGGGTTCCTATCTCTGCCCTACAATCCTGCCTATTCTTTCCTGTCTCACTATTGGCTGTTCAGCTCTTTATTAAACCAATCAGAAGGTTCTTTAGGCAGATGAGGAAGGACAGAAACACACCTTATAAAAGGATTATCCCAACATCTGAGCTAGGACCACCATCTATCTCTCTTGTCCCTGAAGCTGTAGATGGCTGACACAAGCCAGACCCTGTCTGGGTCTTGGTTGATTCATCCTGAAATGGGGATTAAAAGGCCTTGTGAGACTGGGAAGACATCCAGTGGAGAACTCTAGCCAGTTTCAGTCATGTGGCAGATGCTCAGTCACTACCATGGTCCTTCTGTACTCTCTCTCCCCTCCCCTCCTCGCCTTCCTCCTCCTCTGTCTCTTCTTCCTGCTCAGGGTAAAATGCCCAGGGGTATGGAGGGGCTCCATCATCTCCAGGCAGCCACAGTCAGAGCCTTCGGATAGTGGAAGATCCTCGGGGACCCACCCCAGCCCACTATCCTGTTGACTCCCTCACGGGCAACTGTGAACTGAGATCCCTTGAAGAATGCTCTCCATTCTCAAGCTTGATGTGTGACTCTTGTCACTGTGGGCATGAGAGGATTCTCTGCACATGACTGTCTACGTCCTGGGTTCTTAATAGACTCACATTCACAGAGAGGGGCCTCAAGGCTCCTTCAGACCCCTGTGATAGGCAGCAACCTCTGACTCTTACCCATCTCTCAGTTTGGGGCTGGATCCAGGATGGACTGCCCCACTGTGGTCAAGGCATCCTGGCCAATGAAAGCTTCAAGAAGAAGTGGTCTGGCTCGGCAGAGTCTGGGACACGGCACTCGTAGCCACGGGCCTGAGGTCCTTATCTGTCCAGTGGGGTCCCAGCACTTGCACAGCACTCCTGAAGTCACGGGCATCCATCTAGGGCTTCCTAGGAAAACCCTCGACACTCAGAAGTATCATGTAAACATCACTGTGACCTGGGTCCTATAGTGTGTGTCTGTGCCCAACTGAAAGAGTGCTTTAATGCAGGATGGTCCAGCAGAGCTGATTATCCAGAGTCATGGAGACCCTGGATGCAGATCGCTTCTGAAACCCCAGTGCAAGGATGCAGCTGAGTTGAGTTTCAAAACCAAAAATCCGTCTCTCGCAGTAGTCTCTTGAAGCTTGTGCCCCAGCCCCTGTAATATTTCCCCGTCTTTTTTTTTTTTTTTTTTTTTTGTTAATGGCTTGGGGGTTTCAGCACTGTTTTGCTCAGCCACGCAGGGAGATGTTTAATGAATCCCGTGAATATTCATTAATGCTTTCTGATGGGGGAGGCCCTGTTGCCGTCCAGTGGGTCTCTGAGCGCCAGGGTGGGGAGAGCAGCACACCGCCTGATTGGCGCGATTTGTTTTCCATTCCGGTTGCCCTATTTTCTGAGACCTCAGGGGGCTCGCAGGGCCAAGCAGGGAGGCAGAACTATTTCCCTGCTTGGCCCCCCTCAGCTGGCTCAGAAAGGAGTTCTAAGAAGCTGGGAGGCAGAAGATGCAGAAGCTGCATCCCCACACTGGTGCTCCGCAGCAGGCTACTGGTCCTGCATCCCCAGCTGTGCTCTACAGCAGGCTCCCTGGGACACCATCACACACAGAGAGACACTCAGGGGAACCCATGGCAGGCCTGAGACAGGTGAGAGCTGGCACAATGGCCCACCAACAAGAGGATGGACAGTTGAGAATATTAACGCTAACAAATCTCTATACAGTAAAAAACGTGAGTGACCAGGCTTGGTTTTTTTATTTGGTGAGATAAAATTCATGTCATAAGTCATGCTCTAATACACATGAGCAAGTAGTGCCTTTTGACATATTTTCACAAGATTGTACTATCTCCCTTGCTATCTAATTCTGGAATATTCCATCCTTGCCGCTCCTCCTTTCTGTCTGCACCACAGCTCTGGGGAACCCCTAATCTACCGCCTGTGTATTCAGGACATTTGCTGTGAACAGAAACAACGGATGCTCCTCATTTATTTGTTGTGTGGTTGTTTGTTTGGTTTTGTTTTTTGGAGACAGAGCTTCTCTGTGGTGTATCAGCCCTGGTTGTCCTGGGACTCATTCTGTAGACTGGCTACCCTGGCCTCGAACTCACAGAGATCTGCCTGCCTCTATGCCAGAATTAAAGGAGTGTGCTGTCGCTGCCACCACCACCTGGCTCTCAAGATCCATTTGCCATAGCTTTATCACTTTGTTCTATTCCATGACAAGTAATATTTCACATTTTATGTGCCCACGCATCCATTGATGGAGACTTGAATCTTTTTCCCCCATGTTTTGACCCAAAATATAAACCACAGTGACTTCTTCCCCCTCTTGCTTAGGTCACTTCCTCCTTGGAAAGCCAGCCACCTTGTGAGGGTGTTCAAGCAATCCTGTGGAGAGGCACAGACCATGAGGCACTGAGAGCTGCACTCCACCCTCAAAAATAACTACGCAAGGCGCCATCTTGGGAAAGGGTACTCTGGTCCCATCCAGTTTTGGTAACTGCAGCCCTAGCTGGCCTCATGTGGACCCTGAGCTGCAACCTTGAGCTGAGCATCTAATTCCCAGAGACTTGTGTGAGGGAGCTGTTCAGTTTGGGAGGAGCTTGCTACATAGGAAGACATCACTTAAATGGGGAGGGGATTTGCCATCTAGCAGGACAAGCCCCTTCTGGAAGGAGATTCCTAGATGGTTAGTATCTTCAAAAAGCTGTTTCTTCCTTTCCTCTGTGCTGCCTTCTTGAGTGTGTTAGCTTTTGTCTTCTCTTCATGTTTGTAAAGTGGCTGCCACAGCTCCAGCCATCATGTCTCCATACTGCCACACTGACAGGAAAAGGAGAAACACCTTTCCTACAAGTCTCCTAGGAGACTCTCCCATATATCTCACTGGTACTGGTGTGTCCCAAATACCCACTTGCACCAAGCTCTCCCTAAGGAATGGGAGAGCTGACGGGCTTGAACTACTGGAATGGACCTCAGAGTCTTTGGAGGTGTGCCACTGAGTTCCCCTGCAAGAGAATCTACTGGGATGAGGGAAGCTCTTGGGGCTAAAATCACCAATGCGGACTGTAGTTCCCTGTTGTAGATATTTTAACTATTTAAAGATGTGTTACATTTGTTAGTTCTGAGCAATATTACTTTAACTATGTGAAGGTGTGGTGCATTTGTTTCTGCTGCCTTTGCTACTGATGTAAAGAGGTGTTAACATTTATTTGGGCTGCATTTGCCTAATTATATAAAGATGTGCTGCATTTGTTTCACCTTGCCTGCCTAAGGCACCTGATTGGTCTAATAAAAAGCTGAACAGCCAATAGGTAGGCAGAAGAGGGATGGGTAGGGCTGGCAGGCAGAGAGAATAGGTAGAGGAGAAAGCTAGGCAAAAGGGGAAGAAAGAAGAAGAGGAGGGGTAGGAGGAGGAAGTGGAGGAGGAGAAAGAAGAGGAAGAAGAAGAGGAGAAGGAGGAGGAGAACAAGGAAGAAAGAGAGGGACATGTGTGGGACCAGAAGTCAGGCAGCTACCAGAAAAACAAACAACATACACAGAAAGAAAGGTAAAAAGTTCTGAGGCAAAATATAGATAAAGAGGAACATTAAAATAAGAGTGAAGATAAGACCAAGCATTCATAACTAATAGGTAGTCTTCATACCATGATCTGGGAGATGGTTGGTGGCCCCAGAGAAAGCCTCCTAAAACTTCCTGAGTTAATCATGGTTCTAGAGGCACAGAGCAGACAGGATGAGCATATATAGAGGAGGCTGGATTTACTAGATCGGCTTGCCCAAGATGGTCTGGGAAGCCCAACAATGGCCATCTCACCCTGGAAAGACTTAGTAGCCTGTGGCTGTTCAGTTCACAAAGCTAGGTGCTTCCGCAGTCTCAAATCTGGAAGAGTCCCGTCACGTACATACTACTATCACTCCAGTCCACGTGGAAAGCTGAAGAAACTGGGTTCTGATGGCACCAGCGAAAGGTAGCAGCACTGACAGTGGCTGTAGCAGCAACAAGGTAGATGAACTCAACCAGCAATGCTGGAAGGTACGCAGGCAAAAAGCCTTTTCCTTGGGATTCCTTGCATCTGGGCCACCAGAGACTGGTGCTGCCCATATTTGGAGTGGCCTTTTCAGTTAGCCTCAGGGAGGAAATCCCTCATAGGTGTGCTCAGAGGCCTACCTCATGGATGACCCTAGATCTTGTCAAGTTGACAACCAATAGTGACCATGATGTTCCTGGTCAGTTCCAGTCTCCTTCCGCCTGTCCACTCCCTCCCCACCCTCTTCTCTTTCTCAGACAGCTTCTGGGTGATTCTCCTGGCACCTGTGGTCCTGGTAGCTGCTGTTGTGTCTCTGTGACCCAGGAAAACGGAAGAAAAGCCACTCCAGGGAGGGAAGACTTACTCTGGCTCAGTTTCAGAGGGTTTTAACCCACTGTGAAGGGGAAGGCATGACAGGGCCTCTTGGATGGGCTTATCTGGCAGAGCTGTTAAATTCACAGTTAAGTGATGAACTGTGCCAGGTCTGCCTCTAGTGACCTGCTTGTGCCAAGCAGGCCCCACTTCCTGACCATTCTCCAGTCTCCCCAAATAATCCTCCCTGCTGGGGAGCTAGTTTCCAATGCATAAGTCTGTGGGGTCATTTTACAAATGTCCCGTTATGTCTTCTTTCCAAATTGCATATACCCCACCCCCTGGAGCTAGGATAAGTCTCATGCCCCTACCCATGGGATGGCATCCATCAAACAAAAGCAGGGTGGAGGGGTCCACAGACACAGCTAATGGACAGATCACATGCAGGGTGTGCTTGGTGTCAGATGGGACAGAATACAAAATCCTATTCCACTGTGACCTCAGTGTCATCCGCGGTGGAGCTCCATCCCAGGGCTGTGGTGAGGATGGCTCAGAAGAACACGTACCAGGCCCCCCACCTGCTGCTTGCGTGGGACCAGCCACTTGCAGGGTCCAGCCACGTAGCTTATTTCATCTTTGCAACCTCATTGGCCGGATGCTGCCCAGGTCCCTTTGTCCACAACCAAGGCTCAGAGCCCAAAGCCCTACAGGGAGTGGCTGTGATAGAGGATCTGACTGTCATATGGCACAGAGTGCTGCCGGGCTTTGGGACATGCTGTACATGTAGGTATTTACAGACGCTGTTCCATGACACATGCATTGAGTACCTGCTGTGTGCTGGGTGTATGCACATCTTCTCATTCGCGCGTCCTAGAAGTCTCATGGGAGTTTGGGGTGGCGCGTGCACACACACAAACAGGCTAGAAAGCAACTGTGGAGTCCCTCTTGTGTTTCGAAGCAGGGTCTCTCACCAAACCTGGAGCGTCCCCATTGGGCTGGCTGCTAGTGAGCACCGAGGATCCCCTCTTCTGGGGAACTTGGATCCTCATGTTTGCAAGACAAGTACTTTACCAACAGAACCATCTCCCCTGCCATCTTTTTATTGCTCTGGAACTCACTCTGTAGACCAGTCTTGCCTCAGACTCAGAAATCTGCCTGTCTCTGCCTCGCAAGTGCTAGGATTAAAGGCTTGCACCACCGCATGGCCCTGCTCCCCAGCCATATTTAGAGGTGGTTCTGTGATGCCTTTGACGCCCTGGGGACAAGTTAACACAGAGCTGCATGCCCAATGGTAGGGCTGACGATCCCACCACCACTGTCTCCCAGAATGAGCAGAAGCATCGCTAACGTTCTGGTCCATAGATGCTCCGCTACTTAACTCTGTGACCCCAATTACTCCTTGAGCCTCGGTTTCCCCACATCTTAAGTGGAGCAGAAATAACATCTATCCTGGAAACACTGTGTTGTTGGCTTTTGCTTTTGTGTGATTTTTAATAACAAGAAAAGCCATTTAAAGCCAGGCTCACACCTATGACTCCAGCAGCCTCTTAATTAATTGTCACTGGATGCCTTCCTGGCTGACATTTATCTCTGATCCCCGTCTTTACAGAAATCATAAATCTGGCCTGATTATCACCTCGTGCACGATTCTTCCCGAGGAGTCACAGTCTTTCTCTTTTATCTGTCCTCTAAAATATGATCCAATTTACAAATCTTTGACTTACAGCTCAGCTGAAAGCCCAGCTGTTGTGTAAAATGAAGCGCGATGCACCGTGAGTCCCTTCAGGGCTGAGACCTTCACAACAGTCAAGAGTCCTGTCCGAGAGGCACTCAAGACTGGGTACAGTTAGGTTTCACATGTCCTATTATAATATCTAATTTCCAGCCCCTGGGAGGGAGGAGAGCCACCAGAATAGTAAGACATCAACACCTCCTCCACCGTCACCTCCCTGTCCATGACCGCCACCCACACCCCCATGTGGGTAGTTTATCAATGGCTGCTCTTCTGGAATTCCCTCAAGGCACCAATCAGTGAACTCCACCCTCAGTTTCCCCAGCTGCAAAGCCTGTGTGTGTGTGTGGGGGGGAATCCTTTGTCATGCGGTACTCCTGCCTTGTACAATTCATGACCCTGAGCCCAGGAAAGTACCTGACTCACATTTGTAGACTCCAAGATACTGTGTCTGTCCGTGTCACTCACTGAGAACTCTGCACGATTCTTGTGTGACCAACAGAAACGGGATGGGGTGGGGTGAGTTGGGGCAGGTGGGCGGCTCAGTCCATAAAGTGCTTGCCTGCATTTATTCCTCAGAACCGATGTTTAAAAGACTGGGTATGGTGCACGGAACCCCAGTTTTAGGGAAGTCGAGGCTAGTGGATCCCTGAGGCTCTCTTGTCCAGCTTAACTGATGCGGTCCAGGATAATGATAGAGATGCTGTCTCAGAGGAGACAGATGTGTTGCTGAGAGTGATGCCTATGGTTGTCCTCTGCTGTCAGCATGTGCACGCACACACATGTGCATGCGCGCGCACACACACACACACACCTTACCAAAAAAAATAGACGGCTAACCGCACACTGTCCTTCCTGGAGGCTCCTTTTTAATCCGGCAAGAGACTTCACCACACGAGCCGCACCTTCTTAAACGCGAAGACAGTGTATGCACCTCAGACTGAACCTCCTGTACACACGCTTAGCTAGTTTATGTTCTTTAAGAACTTTTACTACGTTTATTTATTTAGGAAGGAGGGCATGCAATGACACATAAAGTGGTCAGAGGCCAAAGAGTGGATCCTCCTCCTATAGTGTGGATCCAGGATCGAGCACACGCCATCAGCCTTAGTGGCAAGCTCCTTTACCCGCTGAGCCATCTTGCCAGTCCCTGAGCTGTTTTATAGCCTAATGCTATTTGTAATCAAAATCCTAAGTGAAACATGACTAGGAATGAATCAAAAGCAATTAAAACAGGAAACACTCCAAGGAAAATGAAATTCCAGTTCCTAATAAAACGCTGTACCATTATCCTGAAAGCCAAAAGACACATGAACTCAAATACCCATGGGTGGATAAATGGAGAAACTAAACACCACGGAGTCAAACAATGGAATATTACTTGGTCACAACAAACAGTAAGGTACCATTGCCTGTTGCCATGGGGATAACCCTGAGGAGATTGCACAAGCAAGAGAAACCAGTCAAAACCGACCGTATTGTGTGATTCCGTCTCTATGGGTTGTGTGTATGTGTGTCCACTTCGGTTTTATTTGTTTGGTTTGGTTTGGTTTTTGGTTTTGTTGAGACAGGGTCTCACTATTTGCCCTGGCTGTCTTGGAACTCATTGTGTAGACCTGGCTGGCTTCTGCCTCATAGAGATCTGCCTGCCTCTGCCTTCCGGATGCTGGGTGGGGTCAAAGGTGCCACCTCACCCTGCCATTGCCAGGGTTTAAAAATTTTTTATATTCAGTTGTTCTTCTTTTTACATGGGAGGCAGGGCTTGCACTCAGATGTGTCAGAAAACAGATGAAGGACAATTCGTGTGAGTTGTCAGGCCCAGCAGCAACCACCCTTACCTTCCAAGCCATCTTGCTTGCAGGCCTTGGGTTTTTTGTTTGTTTGTTTGAGAGAGGGCCTTGTCTAGTCCAGGCTAGCCTCTAATTTAACAAGTGACTAAGGATGACTTTGAACTTCTGATCTGAGGCTTGACTTTCTCCGACCTGCACAATGCTTTTAACCTGTGCACACCGCAACGGGAGCCCCACGCTCCTCTAACCAGGTTGCTGCTCTCAATAGGTCTAATGCAGCTTCCTTCCTCCTTCCTGTGGGACTCACCACAGCAACCCATCAACTGCTGATTGCTTTGGCATCTCCCTCTCCTCGGCTCTGTGCTCTGTCTCTACCCACACATCTACCTTGGGCAGCAGAGCATCTCCTCACTGTCCACTCCATACCTCTCCCAAGAGCTAGAGTGCTGGGCTGAAGATACCAGTCTGTCCCTGCTTAGAGCCCCCTTTGTTCCAGGCCACCAACCTGACCCTACTTATAGTCCTCTGTATTCCAAGCCACCAACCTGTCTCTGCTTAGTGACCTCTGTATCCAGGCCACTAACCTGCCCTTGCTTAGAGACCTGTGTGTTCTAAGATGCTCCAAGCTGCAGCCCCAGCCTTGACCCTCTGAGGACAACACTCTGCACATCACCCTAAATGAAGGTGAACTCCCACCTCGTCTTACAGGCTGGCTGACGACCATGAAACACAGATCCCCAGTCAATGTGAGTTTGTGCTACCTCATTCCCAATTCCAGGCTGTCCCTTTGCTGTCTTTGCTGGCCACAAGGCTCCTGTATGGCTGGGAGCTGTCAGTAAAGTGTCCGCCATGAGTTCAAATCCCAGCACCCATATAAAAAGCCAGGCATGCTCATGAACGATCATGACCCCAGCAGTGGGGGAGTAGAACCTGGTGGACCCGAGATGGCTGGCAATGCAGTCCAGCGAATCGGTGAGGTCAGTGATACCCTGCTCAAAAGATACAGTGGAGGAAGATGTGGCTCAAGCTAGTATTCTTGTCCACATATATGTGCACTCACACATGTGCAACGCGTGTTCACAAGGGAGCATGCACACATGCACAACACAAATACACATATACTCACAAGCACAAACATAACATAAGCAAACCTATACATAGACACACACACACACACACACACACACAGCTACAGGCAGCTCCATGGGATCTTGTGTAGACAGCATCAGAATCACCGAGGGCATCCAGGCCTCTCCTAGGCACCAGATTAGCAGGTTTGTCTGGGGACCACTGACTGAGAAGTTTGCTTTGGGACTAGGGAGATGATCAGTGCGTGAGAGTGTGCACTGTTATAGACCGACAACCTGAGCTGGATCCTTGCGACCCACAAGTTGGAAGGAGAACACACACACACACACACACACACACACACACACACTTAGAAAAAAAGATAATTAAACCCAGGTGTGGTGGCACAGCTTTTAAACCTAGCACTCGGCGTTCGAGGCCAACCTGATCTACATAGCAAATCTAGGCCAGCAGGCCTACACAGAGAGACCCTGTCTCAAGAAGCAAGCAAACAAACAAGCGCTTCTCTCAGACTAATTCTTTCTTTTAATCTTTTGTGATTATAATATAATTACTTCATTTTCCCCTTCCCTTCCTCCAAACCCTCCAATAAACCATGATGATTGCTCTCTTTCATATTCATGGCATCTTTTTCTTTAATTGTTGAAACATAAATGTGTGTGTGTCCTAAACACAACCTCGGCCTAATTCTTATACAATATATGCAATATGAATAAACTCGGAACTGACCTGCTTAAAGCAATAGAGCTGAGGTTCTCACGAAATAGCCCGGCTTGGGCTTTGCTGGACAGATTCCTCTTTGAGTTGCGGCAGGGATGGACTACATTTCCCAGCCTCCTTTGCAGGTATGTTGCCACATGACCCACTTCTATCCAATGAATGTGCATAGAAGTAATAGCCCGTAGGACACTTCCAGGCCTGGCTCATAAAACCCTGTTCCCTGTGCAGGCTAACGCAGAGTGGGTAGGGGCTGAGAGGTGAGCGCGACCGTGAGCTGGAGGAGGCTGAACCCACTGAAAGCTGCCCAGTAAGCAGAGCCACCCATTTGGGGTTTTGCCCAGTGCGGGAAAAATAAGTACCTATGTATTGGGTCATAGATACTTGGAAGCCTGTTTGTCACAGCAGCTGTCCTTGGGGTTACCTAATAACCTGGTCCCTGCTGTTTGCCCCAGGGCACCTTCATGGCTTCTGGACCTTCCAAAGAGCCTTGTGGGAACCCAGCAGGTGCGATGGGCTGCCTGGGTCCAAGATCTCCGTCGTGCCATAAGAAAGGAGGGAGGGCGCTCCTGCTCTCTATTCTAGAGCGGATTTAATGAGTTAATGTATGTGGACACTCCCGGGGCTTGGCAAAAGGTATTTCAGATGAGTTATATTTAGTTATGAATAGCATTTCTGCATGTTGCTTCCACTCCGTCTGCAGTCAAGGCTCTCTCCTCCAGTGGCGGTTCCACAGGAACAAGAGATGCACGGAGGTAGTGAATCTGAAAACTCAAGCCCTCACTACCTTCTCCAAGCGGGGCTAGGACTCCGTCCCCAGAATGACTGACCCAGAGCAGAGTAGATATGCCTGCTGCCTGACTATTTTAAAACAAGCAGGGAATAAAACGCCTGATCCCCCTTCCCAAGAAAGATGCATTGTTCCCTGTTTTCTGTTCCCTTTCAATTAAAGGGAAAAAAAAAAAGCAGCTGAGACATATGTGCTCTCTTCTCTAAGCTGGAAAATGAGAGCTGTCTGGGGTTTTGTTTCTGTTTCTTTTCTTTTGAGGCAGGGTTTCTCTGTGTAGTTCTGGCTATCCTGGAACTTAGTATGTAGACTAGGCTACCCTCAAACCCAGAGATCCTTCTGCCTCTACTTCCTAAGTGCTGGGATTAAAGGAGTTCTCCACCACTGCCTAGTGAGTTTGGTTTCTTTAATGATTTACATGTTCTCTGGCCCATCAAAGTCCCCCTTTTGTTCTGAGGATATGGGTGAGTGCTGAGCATAAAGGGATATTTATTGTTGTTGTTGTTATTATTATGTGTGTCTGTATTAATGTGTATGTTCATGTTTGTGCTTGTGGGGTCCAAAGACAAGAGGACTCCTGAAGTTCACTGTGCAGCCAGCTAACCAGTGAGCTTCAGGTTCAGTGAGAGACCACCTCAAAAGATGAGGCAGAGACGGATGGAAAAGACACCCAGCTAGAGTTCTGATATGCACACCATGCCTGGCCTTAACACAGGTTCTGGGGGAATCTCAATTCACGACCTCCTGACTATGAAATGGACTCATGACTGACTGGGCCATCTCCCAGCTCTTGATATTATTATTTTGAGACAGGGTCTCATGTAGCCCAGGTTGGCCTCTAACTCACTATATAGTAGAGGATAACCTTGAACAGGATGATCTGATCTTCCTGCTTCCACCTCCCAAGCACTGGGGTTCCAGGCATGTACCACCATGCCCAGTTTTTGCAGAGGCTGGGTCATAATCTGTGGTTGGTTAGAACCTCCCTCCCCTCCCCCTTCTCTCCTGTCCCACTCCTCTTTTTTTTTGAGATATGGGCTCACGTAGCCGAACATGGCCTTCAATTCACCATGTTGCCGAGGAAGACCCTGAACTTCTGACTCTCCTGCCTCCGCCTGGGTGCTGGGAGCAAACACGCACCACCATGCCTACTTTGTGTGGCACTGGGGATAGAGCCCAGGGCCTGGGCAGGGGCTCCACTGGAGCGTGCCCTCCACCTCTGATCACCAACGACCCCCCTCTCCTCTTCTTTTAGGAGCTCCAGTTACTAGATTTACATCTGTCACAGGATACTAGCCCTTCAGGGTCAAGCAATGCCACCCAGGTCAAGGGATCTGGTGATGGGCAGTCACATCTGGATGTCACCCACCACATCTGGCACAAAACAGGTACTTGGGGCTTTCATCAATACGAAGTGCTGTCAGGAGAGCATGCGTTCTGGGAACACAGAACCTGAGTGATGATCAGCCAAGCCCTGAACCACCCCTAGCCTTCCATCAATGCATCATTTAATCCCTCCGTTCTACCAAGGATGTCACATTTCATGCCTGCCCGGCAGAGCAGTCCATGTCAGGGAAATCAATTCCACAAGCTGGCCCTGGGGAAAAAATAGCCTTCCCAGATGGATATGGAGGTCCCTTCCATTTAATAGATGTGCCATCTCCATGCAGTGTGCTCTCTGCAAGACTGTCTGTCTGACTTTTACCCCCAAGGCTTTTCCCCTGCTCTCCTGCTCAACTACCCTGATGAAGTACACTTGGAACCTGGCAGCCAGGTCTCCTGGTACCAGGAAGTGACCCAGGAAGATGGAGGAAGTGAAGAGGGTTGCCACTGAGGGAAAGGCAACTCGAGAGGGGGATTGGGCAGGGTTTCTCGCACATCCCACTGAATGCTTACAGAGCTGATGCTGCCTGGGATGGGGAGGAAGAAAAAGCAAGGCGCCCATGCACAAACAAATTGCTTCAAGTCAGCTAAGTCTAAGATGGACAGCTGGTCAACTTTACTTGGTGACATTCGAGGTGTTGTGCTGTTCCTTTGGGGCTTGTAATTGCAGAGTGATTTCCGATGGAGGGTGGGGACTATGATGTCCTGCCAGCCCAGCAGGAACTTACCAGCCTCTTGGGTTCCAGTTTTGGAATGTGGGCAGGACTACTGTTAAAAACGATCCCAGCTGCCCCAGGTCAGGTTGATGCCAGGTCTGGCAAGCTTGCCTTTACAGACAGCCCACAAGAGACGGCCGCGTGCTGCCTTGGAATCCATTAAGGTCAAGTATGGGAAGTTTAGGCCATGCATGAGCCAGGAAAACGATTTCTCAGGGCAGGTGTTGGCTCTTGCCTCTGCCCAAGGCCACCTGAACAGCCTGTACCAACCTGATTAAACAGGACCCAGGCTGGAGTCAACATAATTATTATATTCAAGGTGTGTTCATGCACACACCCACTGCTCCAAAGAGCAGGCCTTGCCCCTCGAAAGCAAAGGTCTGGGAAAGGATTCAAACCCCTGCCCCGTAGAAAAGGCAAGAGTCCCTAGAGAACTAGTGGTACGAATGATAAAGGAACTGGGCGGTGAACAATGAAGCCTCCAGAAGCTAAAGAAATGTTAACCCCAGCTCAAACCCTTCCATTCAATAGCTAGCTAGTCCATGGGGTGGCATGCGGACATTAGACAAAGGTAGAGTTCCTTCACAGAACACAGCTGGCCCCAGCCCCAGCTTGCTCCCTACTCGACCTGACTAAGTCATTGACGGTAGTGGAGCCCAGGTTCTTCTCTAAGGAATGGGTGTGTTCCCAGGGCCTCCTATTGGCTGGAGGGCAGAGGACCTAACACACAGGTTAAGGGTACTAGGTGCACTTGAGCCATGACTGGTAAGTTGTGTTGAAGTCTGCAGGGAGAGCCACTGCTCTGGTCTTCCCAGCGCCAAGAGTTGTAATGCAGGGTGTTCAGCACTGAACTGTGGAAGGCCCAAGGCAAATGGGGGTCAGTGGGCCATCTTCCTGTTAGTGCTGTGTACAAAGAGAGGTCCAAAGGCCTTCCAAGAGGGTGACACATTCTGAGGTCTTGCAGCCTGGCTGCCATGGACTCTGGAGTTGGACAGGGCCCTCACTGTCTACAGAGAAGGGAGAGTTGGGCCTTCCTTGTGCACAGATGTTCCTTGACAGTGAAGTCAGGGATGAGATTTCTTGCTGAGCACAAAGTAGGTCCTTCATGAAAAGTTGCTGAATTGAGGTAGGAGATGGGGTAATGGGTAAGAGCCCTTCCTGTGTAAACCTAAAGGCCTGGGTTCAAATCCCCAGCATTCACATAAAAAAAAAAACACAAAAAAAACAGATGTGGCCTAAAACCCCATTCATGTCGGAGAGACAGGTAGATCTCTGGGACCTGCTGGCAGACACTTTAGCTCCAGATTCAGGGAGGGGGTCCTGTCTTGAGAGAATAAGGGAAGAAGTGACAGAGTATCCACATACATGACCAGCATGTGTGCCAACACAACACTCAATTTAAAGATTTAATAACTGAATGAAGAGCAGCTGAGCTGAACTGAAGGCTATGGGTCTTGTAAACACAAGTGTCCCCCTGCCCAAGACTGTGGCCTCCCCAACTTCCTAGTCTTGTCTGGCTCCCCCTCAACACTCCTGCAGTGGCCTTGGGTAAGCACCTTCACTTTCCCCTGCCTCAGTTTCCTCACCTGGGAAAGGAAGGAGATAAGATCTAGCTTGGAGGATTGCTGTATGGTGTCAAGTTCTGACATAGCTCCTGGTGCAAGCTGGGTAAATAATAATTAGCATAACCCAGTGCCTACCTGTGTGCCGTGGGCATGTCTCACTTGGCCCATCCCACAGCCTTGGGTGGTGGGGAAGTTTTTGCCCCAAGTTATAGAGGGGGACATCCAGGCACCAGGCACAAGGCCCAGGAGAGCTAATAAGCTTGGTTAAAAGAAGTCCATGTATGTAGCAACCACTGTGTCGGAAAAATGTGCCCCAGTGGGCGGCTTCATTTCCCCCTGAATGCGGTCTTCAGCAGTGGCTCGTGGCGGCTCATGCCTGTAATCACAGCAATCAGGAGGCTGAGCCACAAAGATCATGAGTTTGAGGCCAGCCTGAGCTACACAGGAAGGCCTTGATTCAGTAAGACAGATAAGAAAATAGTCTTCAGAATAGGAAGAAAATGAGCCCCAGATTTCAGAACTGGGGTGTGTTGGGGGTGGGAGCTAGGAGGAGAGAGTGTGGCTCACTATAAGGATTTCTCTGGACCATATGAGAGGAGGAAGAGGGAGGAAGGGGAGGGCAGAATCATTTCCCCTTTTGAAGTTCCAATGGGAACATGCCCCTTCCGCAACCCATATCTTCAGTCTAGATCTGTCCATGCTGCTTTGACTGTCAAAGAGACATCTTCAAAGTCCCTGACACACCTGATCAGCTACTCCAGTAGCATAAACTCTGGTATCTCCAATTAAGTCTCCACTATGCAATAAGTTCACTGTGAAATGAAGCCTTGGTTCCGCGTGGATGCGTGTGCTCAGAAGGCGTGTTCTGCCAAGCCTTGGCCTGGGGCACACGGGACAGAATCCACTGGGTGTGGAGGCCCCTGCAGGGGCTTTGAGCGCTTGGGAGGTGGAGGCAGGAGGATCAGGTGTCTAAGGACATTGTCAGCTGTGTCGTGAGTTTAAGACCAGCCTGGACTGTAAGAAATCCCATCCCAGGAAAAAAGACAGCTGGGGAAGGAGTAGGTAGCACACGCTCTTAATCCAGGCCAATTTGGTCTACATAGCAAGTCCAGGCCAGTCAAGGCTACATAGCGAGACCCTGTCTCAAAATAAGTAAATAGAAAAAGGAAAGGGGGCTGGAGAGGTGGCTCAGCGGTTAAGAGCACTGGCTGCTCTTGCAGGGGACCCAGGTTTCCTCCAAGCACCCGCATTCATAACTCTAAGGGTCTGATGCCGTCTTCTGAGACCTGTTGAATGGGAATGAAGCACGAGGTACTCAGTCAGCTTCCCGTTGCTATAACAACACATCCGGATTCGTTACCTTGTAAAGGAAAAGGGTTAGAGTTGGAGGTTTTGGTTCATGGTCCCATTGCTTTGGGCATGGTGGTGGGAGGAATCAGTTCGCCTATGGCAGCAAACAGAAGAGGTGAGCAGAAACCTAGAGAACCATAATCCTGATCTGAAGACCTCCCACCAGGCCCTGTGCTTAAGGGTTCCACTCTCTCCTAATAACACCAACCTTTAAAACATGGGCCTTTCAGCACCTTTAAAAATCATGTCCCAGAACCAAGCTTAGCCAACATGGCTCCCATGAGGTTGGCACCCAAGCCAGGCACGAAGGGTCACGGTTGTGACCTGAAGGACAAACGTGCCTTTCTTATTCAACCATCTCAACTTCATGGTTACCTATGTTCCCCTGTGAGGTATGAATGTCCCCAGCTGGGCTCTGAGAAAGCCCCTCCAGGCCCTGGCTTCATTAGACCCTGCAAGAGCCAAGATGGGGGTGGAGGTGTTCCCACCTCACCTGAGGCGGGCTCCTCTGGTCCAGCTTCGTCATTAAAGGTGACAAAGCCCTTGCTGTATTTTTGTAGGAGACAGAGATTGCCAAGGAGCTCATCAGCCACCCCACCCCCGCCCAGCCACGGGGGAGTGACGCGCAGAGGCCATTCTAACAAGTGTCAGGAAACGAGTTCATGGGTCTTCCTGCCCCTCTCCGCACCCCATGTCCTTTGCTCTGTTTGGGGCTGGACTCTAGTGTTTCCTGCTTTGCCTTCTCTTTCTCCTTGTACTTCCCCTCATGTTAATTATATTTGTTGCCATGGAAACCGTGATGTCATTGGCACGGGAGGGCTCAATGACATCCAAAAGCACAGTTTACAGTGTGGCTTGAAATGTATTCCATGGCTCACAGCCTTGGGGTGTGTTGGGGGGGTATGTGGCGATTATATCTCTGGCACCATCTGGGCACGCGAATGGGAAGTGTCAGGGAAGGTGCTGGGCTGGGAGGTAGGTGGTTGCTGGTAGGTTTTCCAGTATCCCAGACCGTGGGGGGACCTTTACCTTTGGAGCATGAGCACTTTGGATGTTGTAAAGAATTCTGACTTGGCTCCTGCCAAGGCTCCCTGGTTTGTGGTACCACACCCCACTGTTGCCCCAATTTGGAATTCCAAATCCTTCCTGCTCTGAGTGGTACCTCATGCAGAGTGGCTATGCATGCGTACCATGTGCACACGTGAGACATGCCTGAGGCGCCAGAGCTGAGCTGCTGGATGATGTCATGAGCAACCCGTGGGGCACACAATGGCTGGCACGCACGAGCACGTGCACACACTTGCTCACCCATCTGGACTTCACTGTGCAGTCATGTGTGGCCACTCTTCTTCGAGTCCTCCCCAGCATGGTTTGCTTTTGGTGTGAGTCCAGGGCAGAGTGGAGTCGGGTGGCACTGAGGTATCAGCCTGGCTTCTTGTGGGCCTGGGAGCTCTCAGTACTACTGTTCTGTTAGCCTGGACCAGGCACAGAGCAGGGTGGACACCCTCAGAGGTGAGAGCCACTGGCTCAGTTGGCCCCTTTTCTGGCCTGGAGAACTAAAGCTGGGTTCACATTTCCTGCGGTGAGAACTCTGAAAACATAGTCTGCAAAGACAAGTGGGCCCCATGGGGGGGGGTCCCTTGTTAATCCTAAAGCCTTTTATTGACAGAGGGTCAAGGGCTGTCTGTAAGAGTGAGCTTGGAAGAGCAAGGTAGGAGCCAGTCTGGGACAGGGGACACCAGTTTGAGATATAGGAGATGCAACAAAGGGGGTCAAATACTGTTGCTGAAATAGATGGCTCCAGCAGCAGGGACTCCCTGGGGGGCTGTGGGTTCTGCTTCCCCAAGGGTCTTATGCAGAGACAGTGGCTGCCTGGCCTTTGTTCTGTCTTTCTGGGCTTTGATTCCCTCATGCTCTCAGGTTAACCACCAAACCCACTTTGCTCCAAAGATCGTCATTAAATAACTGGGAGCCAGTGTTGGCCAGGCCTGGGCTGTAGGGAATGATTGATTCTACTGGACTATGCTGGTGGTCATGGGAATGGGGTCTCAGGAAGAGCCCCCAGGAAAAGCACAGACTTAACCAAGGAGTCCCTAGGCTTCCTTCAGCTTCCCACTCACGATAATGGCTTTCCAGCCAGAACTCCCAGCTTCTGTCAAACCCCACTGCCAAGATCTCATTCTCCTCACTCCGGAGTCATTCATCTGTGATGGAATTTCTGAGCCAGAGACAAGAGGTCATAGGATGACCTGTGTGAGTTAGTTCGCATTCTCCACCATGTGGGTCCTAGGGATTAAACTCAGGTCACTTTACTCCCCAAACTATCTTGCCAGCCCCCAGGAAAGTTTCTGGACAACCAGATTGTATCAGTGCTGGATGTGAGATGCAGACCTAGCAGGAAAGGGATACGAGGTACATCCAGTAGAGAGAAAAGATGAGAAAGTATTGGGGCACAAGAACAAGAGACGTGGGGACCAAAGACCATGGGCTCCTCACGATGATAAAAGGTGACGTGTGGCTTAGTCTTGAGTGGGTTCTGTTGTTCATCATCCACCCACAGCAACAGGTGGTTCTAGGAATCAGCCTTGCATACACAATCACACACCCTTGTGCCCAGAAAGCCCTGGGACCATGCTGCTGTGACACTAATAGTCGTAACAGTGGTGGGAAGCCGTGGGGATTTTAGAGACAGAGAAAATAAGACACACAGGGAGTACCCTGTGTGAGGGAGAACTGTTGTAGAATATTAGTTGAAGGTGCATTACATTTGTTTATGCTGCAGAATATTTGTTTACTGATCCAAAGGTGTGTTGCATTCTTTTATGTTGCATTTGTTTACCTCTGTGAAGCTGTGTTACTTTGCCTGCCTAAAACACCTGACTTGTCTAATAAAGAACAGAACGGCCAATAGCAAGGCAGGAGAGGGATAGATGGGGCTAGCCAGCAAAGAGAATAAATAGGAGAAGAGAAGAGAAGAGGGAAGAGCAGAAAAAGGAGAGGGAAAGGAGGACGCCAGGGGCCAGCCATCCAGCCATCCAGCCACTCAGCTACCCAGACAGCAACAGAGTAAGAAGAAAAGAAAGACATATAGAATAGAGAAAGGTAAAGCCCAGAGGCAAAAGATAGATGGGATCATTTAAATTAAGAAAAACTG
>JAQHUG010000208.1:3251648-3264320 GCA_028555095.1 Dicrostonyx torquatus
GTCCTGGAACTAGCTCTTGTAGACCAGGCTGGTCTCAAACTCACAGAGATCCGCCTGCCTCTGCCTCCTGAGTGCTGGGATTAAAGGCGTGCGCCACCACCGCCCGGCTATACAGAATAAATTAAAAAATAAAAATAAAATAAAATAAAATAAAAACTGGTTAGAAACAAGCCATGCTAGACCAGGCATTTATAAGAATAAGTCTCTGTGTATTTATTTGGGAGCTGGGTGGTAGGCCCCCAAAGAACAAAGAGAAAAATACAACCAACTACAGAGAATAAAGGTGTTTTCTCCCATAGTTTTCCCCAAGGATGAGGCTATCCTCCCCCAGCCACATCTGGAGATACTGGGGCTACTTTGCTGCTAGAATCTCATGGTCAGGGGTCAGCGAGACCACAAAACTTGCTAACACACCTGGGATGGCTCTCCACAGCAGACTGGTCCAGTTCAGTCTGGATTGGAGACTAGGAAAGCCCAGTTTAGATGAAACAAGAAGTTTGGTGCAGGGCACAATACAAGATGGGACAGAGGTTCTGGGGTGCTCAGAGACAAGAGGCCCCCTTCCTTCCCACACATTCCTCCCTCTCTATGGTAAAGCCTGGTTGCCAGGAAGGTCATCCTGCGAGAAGGTCTGGAGGCCTTGGGAAACAGTGGCTAGTCATGACCAGCTCCCTGGCCCCTAGGTCACAGACCCCATGTGTTTCCTGAGTGCAAACAGATATCCTGCATGGATGTACATCTGCCACTTAGGGGTCCTGCCCAGGAAACTCAGACCCCTGGCCATGCAGCCTGCGGACACAGCCTCCCTGGCACATCCTCTTGAGTTTAACACATCCCTGTGTTTCAGTAACATGAGCCCAGGGAGGGAAAGAGACATCAAAGAGCAAGGGGTACTGAGGCAGGGCTGGGATAGGGGATGGGGGGACATAGAGACAGTGGGAGATAGATTGAAAATGATGGAAAATGAGAGAGGGGACGGAGGGAGGGAGGAGGAAAGAGGGAGGGGGTGAAGGGGGAAGAGGAGGAGAAGGAGGAGGAGAAAGAAAAAGAACAGAATGTACTACCAGACAGAGAAAAGGCAAAGGGGGAGAGGGGAGGAAGGGCAGAGAGTGGAACCAGGGAATCCTCCTTGCCAGCATCCCAGGCTGGGGGAAGCCCAGCCCCCCGAAGCTGGCAGATCTAGCTAGCACTTCCCTCTGGTCCAGGACCTGCCCACTTACCCACATGACGGCTTGGCATATCCAGTTCACTGGACAACTGCCAACAGGAAATTCCCAGGACAAAGCTTTCCACTGGGAGGCTTTTAAAATTTTTATTTATTTAAATTTATTTTTTTCACGAGTGAGGAATGAACAAGAGGGAGGAAAAGAAAAACAAAAGAAACCACCTGGTATTTATATATATTAATATATATGTATATATTCTCTCACCCTGCTAGGGCCAGAGAAGTTCCAAATGCATTGTGTCTGCTTGGTCCCTCTCTTTCCCTGGAAGGGTCTGTGACCTCACACTCCCATGATGTCACAGCACGTTGCCATGGGCCATGGTTTATTATTGTAAACAAAGGGCCTGTTCCTTGGGATGCTGGTTGCCTTCACGGGAGTGGGGGAAAAACTCCGGGTGTTGTGTTTTCTTGGGAAGGCAGCTGGTTCGGAAGTCTGAGAAGCTGTGAAAATACTGGTACATACAGTTCCCTCTGCGCCCCGCAGCCTCTGGATGAGCCTCAGGCTGGGAAGCAGAGCGATGAGGTCAGTGCTCCACTGCAGGACCTCCAGCTTGGCCGTGGTTCTCACTGCCAGAAAGCAGCTTCCCCCATCTTCCTCACCTGGGCACACAAGCCTCCCTTCCACTCTTTCACCAAAAGTGCACTGAACACCTACTGTGTACTCAGCGCTGACAAAGATGGATGAAAAATGCGGGGGTCAGTAGCGCCCCTCCCTCCAAACTTCAGCGCGAGAGTGTGTAGTGTCACGTGGGTTAGGATCGCCGTAGAAACCCACAGGCTGAGAATGAGGCTCGGTCAGTGGATGTCCTTTCCCAGGATGCATGATGCCTACTGTAACATAAACTAGGCGCCATGCCGCACATCGGTTACCCCAGTACTTCAGACAGGGTGTGGTAGCATCAGAGATTCCAGGTCATTCCTGGGTTACCTCGTGAGTTCAAGGCCAGCCTGGACCACTTGATACCCTGTCTCAACAAGAGGAGGAGGAGGGGGAAGCTACAGTGAGAAGAGTGGAGGGAGGAAGCCGTTTCAACGCACTGCCCAAGAGGGCATCTTGAGGGAGAAGGCGTATTAGATCAGCTGAGTGAGGCACCGGAGCAGATGCCAATGACAGAGACGAGGACAGACACCCTGGGCAGTCACTGTGGTGATGTGTCTATGTGTCACAGTCTGTGTGTTTATTTCTTTTCTGTGGCTATGACTAAACGCTACAATCTGGGTCACTTACAAAGAACAGAGGTTTATTTAACTCCATTCTGGGGGCTGAAAAAGTACAAGATCGTGATATATGTGGTGAGGGCCCTGTGCTGGTCCCAATAAAACACGGGCATCACGTGGTGAGACTGCAAACCTTGATCACCATGTCCTGATTGGCCAGTCCTGAGCACATGGCACAGCTGAAGCAGGAGATATTTATTTATTATTATTATTATTATTATTATTATTATTGCACTGTGCTAGCACATATGGCAGTCAGGGGACATTCCATAGAGTCACATCTCTCTTTCCACCTTTATGTGGATCCTAAGATAAATTCCGGGTGTTAGGGCAAGTGCCATTTTCCACTGAGCCATCTTGCCAGCCCTGAAGGATATATTTAATATGACCCAAATTCCAGGGAATATGTCTTCGAGTGGAGGAAGCACCATGACTCCCAAGAGGGAAATTGGGGTGCTAGCCCAGAGAGGAGTCAAAACAGAATTCAGCAAGCATTTTGTATGCCAAATATTTTTTGCTTAAACAGCTCCAAACACCAAAGGAGTTAAATAAACATTAGTCAGACTCTGTCAATGACAAATGGAAGGCTCCAAGATCTGCAGTTAGCCTGCAGGTCACCCCCTACCACACCCCAAGTATCTCGCCCTTGCACCCAGCATGAATCTTTGCTTACCCACAAGGCAACATAGAAGGGTCATTTATTCCACAGCCTATTAGTACGGTCAGCCACACACACCACCATCTAGAACATTCTCTCAGACAGGAAACTGAAAGTCTAAATCCCTCGAATTAACAGGCAGTGGTAATGACTGTGGCAGAAGGCAGGAGACTGGCTCCAGAGGTATCACCTCACCACCAGGACATGTCAAAAGTCTCCTGTGTCACCTATAGTGTCCCTACCATTGTCTCCCTTAGTAAAGCAAGCAGGGTCAAAGGTCTTGAGTCCTAACCTAGGCTCTGACACCCCTCTGAACACATTAATATATCCCCTGGAAAGCGTCTTTCCACACTTCAGGGTGGCATTTCTTTATCCCTTCCTTTTTTGCTTTAGTGGGAGGCTGGATGACACATTGATCTAGAGCCTGAGATTTAGAGTTAGACCTGCCTGGGTCCCCATCCCAGCCTTGACATAAGTTGTGTGCCCCTGAGTAAGTCACATCCAGTCTCTGAATCTCAATTTTATTCTTCTTCTCCTTCCTCCCTCCTCCCTTCTCCTCCTCCCCCCCCCCTGTTTTAAAGGCAGGGTCCCTGTATCCCAGGCTGCCTTTGAAGTCACTAGCTGAGGATAACCTTGAGCCCTTGATTCTCCTGCCTGTACCTCTTGAATGCTGGGATCACAGGTGTACACTACAATGCCTGGCTTCTGAGGTGCTGGGGATGGGACCCTGGCCTTAGTGCATGCTGCGTGGGAGGTGCCTTGTCAACTGAACCCCTGCCCCTGTCCTAAACCTTCTTTACCTATACTATCTATCACTGAAACTCCAGATAGACTCTGTCTCGGGGTGGGGGAGATGGATTGGACAGAGAGACCACAGGGACCTATGTTTTCATCTGTTTTGTTCTCTGTAGGATTTCCCCAGTGCTAGAATGGGGCTGGGCATGCGGTAGAGCCCCAATAAAGAGCTGCTTTATGCCAGTAAAGCACTTAACACAGTCAGATAGATAGTGAGGCGTCACTAAAATGGGCTGGTAGTATAACATATTCTCTGTGCGTTTGCATGCATGTACGCATGCATGCATGTGTGTGTTTGCATGAATGAACATATCTTCTCCACAGCTTTCACTGTAACATTTCTCTTTAGACCCCAGGACCCATCAGAGGATCCCAGCTCAAGATATCCAATGGATGTTTTTTCACTAGAACAGTAAACTTATGGACAGGAAGTGACAAGGGGACAATAGGGCGTTTCTTTAACCCAAACGCCCAGGAAGACTCATTGTCATCCTATAGTCCTAAAACCTGTACCCAGTGCAGCCTGCGATGGAGTCCACTCTACCTGTATGTAGATCAGGGGTTGACTCTGCGCCTCCTCATCCCACCTGCGACTCTTCAATCTCCAGCACCCTACTCTGTGCCTACACCACAGGCATTCAGCCTTCCCTCACCAGCATCGTGAAGTTGGAAGCCATTGCCTGCAGCACTCCCATTGAGCTTTTTCTGTGCTGCCATACTCCAGCTGCTGAGTTCCAAAGTCAGTCAGAGTCACACGGGAGCTCTCTCGGCCTGGCCTAGGCTTGTAACCACGGTGACGGCAGCAGAGAATCAGCGTGCATCAAAGCCCAAGGGTGAGGTTGGTCTCTTTAGTTCTGGATGGCTTCGTGCAGCCCCCGATGGCCGCTATGTCTCTGTAAGTCCATCACTTCAGGCAGCACCGGTGTGATCTCTGCCTCCTGGGCTAGTTCAGCCTTCATCTCTCTTTTCTCCCCTACATTCAGAGCACCCCAAATCCACAGTGACTGAGTTTGATTTTGTTGTTGTTGGAGGGTTTGGTTTTGTTTTGTTTTGTTTTTTTGAGGCAGGGTCTCAACGCATAGCCCTGACTGTCCATGCACTTGGTGTATAGACCAGGCTGACCTTAAACTGGGATTAAAGGCAGATGCCCTCACACTCAGCCTTGGGTTCAGTGTTACAATCACTCTGTAAGGAGGGCTGAAAGTCATCATTTTCAAAGCAAGCCATACTCTGGGTAGGGACAACTTGGGGGACACTCTTCAGCCCACTTCAGAGAGTCACTGTGCTGGGGATCTCCAGTGCCTACTGAAAGCATCACCTGTTTCCTTGCACTCTTCTGTAGGGGAAACACCCATGATGGCACCTCAACTTTGTAGCCCCCTCCCCGAACCCAATGGTGAGCCCCACAGGCAACTGTGCGGTGTGGGGAAAGGGGGGGTCACAATCTCAGAATCCCAGTATACAAGGAGGAGAAAGAGCCTTCTTTAGAACAGAAAGCACTGACAGGCCAGCGCTTTTTAGCTGTAAGGCTGAGCCTGCCGATGCTTGTCAGATCCCTGCCCTCTCAGGTTCACCAAAGGTATGCACCAGCTTCCTTTTCCCTCCATGGCCTTTCTTGTCTGAGCATGTGCCTCGCCCCTGCTTTCTTTGCCTTCTCCTCTCACCAAGGGCTCTGCCTCTTTCCTGCTCTGCCCTCCGGGACCCATCTCTTCTTTTTGCCTTCCCCACCTGTCCTGTTTCCTTTTGTACAGTAAGAAAAGCATTTGCTGAACCCCCAAAGCCACTGCAGAATGCTGCTGCTGCAATAGAGTATGCTCTTCTTTCCCGGCTGCTGTGACGAAATCCTCGAGTCTGGATGAGTTATGAGCAATGAAGACATAGAAGCTTACGATCAAGGGGTTGCAGTTGCAATATCTGGGAAGCACAGTTTCTTCATGTGTCTCCACACAGCCAAAAGGCAAACCAGTCCCCTGATGTCACCAGGACTCGACGCTTGGGATCTGTCATCCCAATTCTTAATATTGGCACACTGGGCAGTCAATGGCAACACGTGGAATTTTTATTTGTTTGTTTTTCAAGATAGGGTTTTTCTGTAGCTTTGGAGCCTGTCCTGGAACTGGCTCTTGTAGAGCTGGCTGGCCTCGAACTCACAGACATCGCCTGCCTCTGCCTCCCGCGTGCTGAACATGTGGAATTTTTGTGTATGAGTGTAGGCTTGCATGTATGTGCAGTACAGTGCCTGCAGAGGTCAGAAGAGGGTGTTGGATCCCTTGCACGACACGGGGGTGTCCGGAACTGAATCTGGGTTCTGTGCAAGGACAGCAAGTGCTCTTAACTGCTGAGCCCCCAGTGTGTGGATTTTGGAGTCACTGCAACCAGGCATGAAGACAAAGTCTTGCTGGTCTCTCTGCTGTCTCCTGTGTATCCCCATTCTCCTCGGCCTCGTCCCTTCATCTTTCAGGCCGATTCAACCAACGCCGCCCAGCCTTGTACGTGTCCCTGTGGCAGGGGTCCCCTTTGCTCTTGCACACTTGCCTTGTTTTTCCCCTCTTCTCTCCTTCCTCTTACACTCCACTCCCACCCCTCCAGAGCCTTACCAGCATGATACTCTTTCACCTCGGCTTCAGCATCCTGAACAGGAAAGGTGCTGGAGACATCAATAATCACTCACAAAGCCGCCTTTACACGAAGTATCAGAAAAGCCAAACCTGGGCCAGGGATGTGACTCAGTTGGCTGAAGGTTTCCCTAGAAAGCAGGGTTTGATCCTAGTGCCACATTAAGTCAGCTGTGGAACATACCTTTAATTCCCACACTCTGGAGTAGAGGCAGGGAAATCAGAAGTTCAAGATCCTCAACTTCATAGATGTTTGGGTTTCATGAGAGTGAAACACACAGCATCATCAACAACAACAAAACAGCTAACCCGGCTGACCAGTACTTAGGCGGGAGCAGGGGCCAGGAGTGCTGCTAGATGAGATGAGTCTCTGCTATAGTGTTTTCTTTAAGGCTGATGTAAATGTCTGGATCATGAGAGAGTCAGTGGTTGTACCTCAGTGGAGCTGGACTCAGTGTCACTGAGGCCTCTCTTCAACATGGGTCATTTATGTGACTTTCATGCCTGTCTGTTATTATTTATTTTACTTTATTTTATTCTTTTGGTTTTTCGAGACAGAGTTTTTCTGTGTTGCTTTTTGGAGCCAGTCCTGGAATTCGCTCTGTAGACCAGGCTGGCCTCAGACTCACAGATTCATCCCTGCCTCCCAGGGATTAAGGACATGGGCCACCACTGCCCCAGCTCTTTTTTTTTTTTTTTTTTTTTTTTTTTAGCCAGGGTCTCGCTATGTAACCCTGGCTGGCCTGGAACTCTCTATGTAGATCAGGCTGACTTTAAATTCACAGAAATCTACTAGCCTCTGCCCTCCAAGTACTAGGACTAAAGGTGTGTGCCACACGGCCGGCACTTTTACGTCAATTGTTTAAAGGACAGTCATTAAAAGTGCAGTGGAGGACATCAGGCAGACAGGCAGGGTGGATACTCAAGCTGATTCCTAGAGATGAGGTCTGAACTTGAACTCAGATCCCAGCAGCAGGACTGAGTTATAAGAGCAAATGAAGAATCAGGAAGGGGTGACATCAGCTCACTCTGACAGAGCTGCACTGTGAGGTGAACCTCCTTTCTTCTGCACTCTACATCCCCGGTGGTTTCACCACTTCCTTTCTGCGGATGGGAATGTTAGGTTCGGCCTCAGGAACAGTCTCCAGAAAGCCAGGATGCCAGTTGCCCCCACACACCTTTCTCCAGTGCAATTATCCCTGGTGTTGCCCAGCCCAGCTCAAGAACCCTCATCATGAGGCCCAAGAGCCTTCTGGGTTCTGACCCCATCCCTCGCACAGGGACTCCATGCCTTTAGAGGTGTCTGGAGAGACTCCTGCATCCACCCCATTCCCCCACCTCCACCCCCGCCCCCACCCTGAGGCCTCTCCATCCCCCCTCAGTCAGACCCCAGTCCTCCTGCTAGACAAAGCTATGAGACATCTTGGCTGAGCATTGGCAATGATGCCTTCAGGCAGGAGCACTCCTCAGTGCCCAGCCTCTCATCCCCGGCTTTGTGCGTTTGGGACCGGAATCCTCAACTTCAACAGCACAGGAAGAGGGGTCACAGAGGCCTGGGCAAAGTGCTTCCAGCCATCTCTCTGGCTGGATTTTTCCTGTCAGTCTCCACGGAGAGGCCATCTATAGACCTTTGTTCTGTGACATCCCGAGTCACCAGAGGGAGCTGGGAGTGGAGAGTTAAGTGGTCCTTTACAAATACCAGGCTACATATGGACCTTGTAGGCAGCCTAGGCAGTCTATGGCTCTTTGTTACATAAATGTCACCTGAAGGAGAGAAGGGGACTCCCAGTGGCACCGTAGACAGCCTTGTTCCCTCCCACCAACTACTGTGTGGTTTCTTTCCTCTTTAGTGGTGTGTGTGTGTGTGTGTGTGTGTGCGCGCATGTGGGTGCCAAGAGAGAGAAAGAGAGAGAGAGAGCGAATATATGTATGTATAAAGAGTTGATGTAGAAGTTATAGATGGTCACGATTCTCCTTTTGGCTACAGTGGTAACTAAATACAGGCTATGTGACCTTTCCAGAGCCCAAACTCCAAATCACCCCAGGACTTCCCTCCCTGCTTTCTCCTTCTCTTTGTTATGTAGATGAAGTTTCTCCACAAACCTCTACCTCACTTTCTCCTTCCTGCAGGCTCCTGCCCAATTTCAGGGGAAATTCCCAAGTCTACCCAGCCTTTGGAACTCTGATTCAGACTGGCTGAGGTAGAGCCCTGGGGCAGAAGGGAATGGACACCAGGAAGTAGAGTCCTGGCTGGCAGACTGGGGAGAGCTCCTTATCTATTATCTCCCCAAAGCTCAGCAAGCGGCGATTCCCGCCTCTGTGGCTGCTCCACCTCTGTGGCTGCCCCGCCTCTGTGGCTGCCCCGCCTCTGTGGCTGCTCCACCCCACCTGCCCACCTGCTGCTCCCGCTTGCCCTCCCTGCGCCCCCAAGCACTATTTAGCCATGCTTTGTGGATTCCACTCGCTACACACCCACCAACTACCCTGAGACCTGATAAATTTTATCTCTAGGGTTGAGAACAAACTCTGTGAGGACAAGGACGGACCCTTTCCATTTTTCATTCCAGCACTGGTCCTAATCTATTTAGGAGGCATTCAATAAATCTTGATATAGGTATGAGCACTGGATATGGGGGTGGGATCAATCTCTGGGAAAGCCACAGCATAGGCCCAGCCCCTAACCCAAATCTGACTTTTCCTTTGTGGTTATCTGGTGCTTTCTGGGAATGTAACCAACACTCTGAGTGTCCAAAGATCTCATCTCACCTGCCTTTCACTCAGCTGCAAGGTGATAATTGTATGTTTGTTTATTTGATTGGTTGTTAATTTGATTGAATAACTGATTTGTTTGAGAAAAGTTCTCTGGGGCTGGAGAGGTGGCTCAGCGGTTAAGAGCACTCACTGACTGTTCTTCCAGAGGACCCGAGTTCAATTCCCAGCACCCACATGACAGCTAACAACTGTCTGTAACTCCAGTTTCTGGGGATCTGACACCTTCACACCAACCCACATAAAATAAAGTTAGATATAGTATTTTAAAAAGAGAGAGAGAGAGAGAAGTTCTCCTGTAGCTGAAGCTAGCCTCAGACTCAAACTGTGTAGCCTAGGCTAGTTTAAGGAAACTTCTTCCTAATCCTCCTGCCTCCATCCCTCAGATGCTGGAATTATATGCATGCATCACCCCCTCATTTGTTGTTTTTTTTTTTCAGTTATAGCCCAGGCTCCCAACTGCTGAGAGCGTTGTGAATTTCTTTCACTATAATCAATGAAACAACCTGAAGTTCGGCCCTCTGATATCCGGCCTTGGAAGAACCCAAGGGATGTCGAACAGACGGCTTTGCCATACATACATTCTGAGCTTCCGTTTCCTCATCCATTTTTTTTTTGAGTGGTTAATAATCGTCCTACAGAGTAGAAACGGCTGGTGCAGATGACAGCCCCACAGAGCAGAGATGATGTCATTCCTAGGTTACTATTGCTGTGATGAAAAACTATGACCAAGGCTACTTGGGGAGAAAATGGTTTATTTGACCCACTCTTCCTCATTATTCATCATCAAAGGAAGTCAGGACA
The DNA here is from genome assembly GCA_028555095.1 of Dicrostonyx torquatus. Classification (NCBI taxonomy): domain Eukaryota; kingdom Metazoa; phylum Chordata; class Mammalia; order Rodentia; family Cricetidae; genus Dicrostonyx; species Dicrostonyx torquatus. Next base: position 3,261,733 of record JAQHUG010000208.1, read on the forward strand.
GGAACCAGGAGGAAGCAGTTGATGCAGAGACCACAGAGAGGGGCTGCTCACTGGCTTGTTCCCTTGGCTAGCTCAGTCTGCTTTCTTATAGAACCCAGGAGTACCAGCCCAAGGGTGGCACCACCCACAGTGAGCTGAGCCCTCCGTATCAACCATTAAGAAAATGCCCTACAGGTACAGACCGATCTTAGGGAGACATTTTCTCAATTGAGGTTCCTTCCTCTCTGATGACTCTAGCTTGTGTCAAGTTGACATAAAACCAGCCAGCACAGTGGGTGACGTTGACAGTGTCACCTTGATCTCTGACGGTCATTTCTCCAGCTGCACCCCAGAACTCATGGGGTGAGGCATAGTGCCCCACTCCAGCCACAGGCATCCTGTAGACGCATCCTGTAAAGTCCGGAATGCCAGGTGGATCCTACACCGGAGGACCCCTTCTTTCGAGGGTCTCACTGTCTTTGTGGGGCACAGAGTAAGCTGCACCCTGGCTTCCAGCCCCTATTGATGAAAGAAAAACTCCAATAAAAGCAGTTTACCCTGAGGTATGGGGACTGCAGGGGGTAAATTTGCATTTTAAAAGCCCTGAGCAAAGGCGAGGCTAGAGCCCGCTCTCCAGAGTCCGGGTTCCCTGTGGGTAAGGAAAGGGTAAAGGCCCGTTGAAAACCTGGAGACGGACTTCCAGACTGGAACTGCTCCGGCGCACTCTACCTGCGGAGCGACCGCGCGTTGGGCACCAGATTATTGCGCTCTGTCCTTTGCACTCAAAGAGGTGCAGAGACCAGAGCTTGCAGAGGAAGAAAACAAAACAATATTCACAACACCTGCTGTGTCCCCAAGTCCTGGGAGCACGCGTCACAGTGACCTCCAGTCTGTAGATAAGGACACTCTTGCGCAGAGAGGTTAAGTGTCTTACAGGTAAAACATACAGCCTCCAGGCTGGAGGGTGGGGTAGGAGGGTCGGGGAGGGCTGGGGTGCCGGGCCAAAGCGGGGAAGTTCTTACTCAATTCTGTCCCTCAGGCTGAGGCCCTGAGGCCCACTCAGAGGGATGGAATGTCTGACATTCCCAAACTCTCGCTACAGCCACCCCCATAAGCCCCAGAGGGATCTTCACTCACAGTCTACCCAGTCCTGGAGAATCAGCACCCCTCCCCCCAAGCCTTCAGCCTCTTTGCCCCCAGCCCTCCTCTCACCTCCCCTTAAAGCAGAACTCTCAACTCCTCTGCTTTAGTGTAGAATGTTCCGTGAGCCTGTAAGTCCCTCCTCGACTCTACTCCTTCATCTCCTTAGTGATCCGGATCAAATGTCTGCCGGGTCCTAGGCATATAATTTACTTCCTTTATTTTCTTTCTATAAAGCGAAGTTGCCGCCGGTCCTATAGGTTGCACACTGCTCAACTCTAGTAATGCCTTTTGCACGGAACGCATAGCCTTTTTCTAAACCAGTGGTTCTCAGCCTTCCAAAGGCTGCCATTCTTTAATACAGTTCCTCCTGTTTGTGGTGACCCCAACAATAACATGATTTCGTTGCTACTTCATGACTGCATTTTTGTTACCGTTATGAATCACAATGTAAATATCTGACATCCAGGCTATTTGACCCCTCACGACCCCACAGGTTGAGAAGCAATGCTGATCACATGTAATCCATGTACACGAATGGATGAGGGTTACAAGACACGGAGGCTTGCTGCTACTCCTAACCAAGTAGTCCTCCATCTGTGGCCTCAGTCCAAGCAACGCTGCGACTCGACACTCGGGGCTCCTTGGGAGTTTCTGTGTGGGCAAGCTCCATCCGAGCCAGGTTCCAGGCAGCCCCCTCTCATTGCTTCCATTTTGCATTCGCGGGTCTCATCAACCTGGGCGACCCCAGCTAGCTCCATCTCTTCTTGCATTTGTCAGTTCTGGCTCTGCTTCGCTTTGGATTCTGTCCAAAAGACAAGTTAACTCTCCAAGAATGGGGAGAGGACCTGGCGCCGCTGCAGGAGAAGCTAATCTCGGCCAGTTCCAGATTGGGCCCTGTACAGCAACCATGGCTACTCTTGTAAGAAAAATCATGGTTTCTGACATTTCCCCGGAACTGGGGCTTTTTGGTTTTGCCGCGGACTGGGAGACAGAGTCTGGAGCTGGATAGGCACCCTGAGCCACGCTCCCAGGCTGGCGGTGGGTTTGAAGACTCTTGAAAACAAAATCTGTCTCCAAAACTTTGAAAGGGGCCGGGGTCAGGGGAGGTTTAGGAGAGAGGGTGCTACCATTTTGAAGGAATTAGTATGCATTATAAAAGGGCTAGAACTGGACGTGCCGGTGCACACCTCAGACAGCAGAGGCAGGTGGATCTCTAGTCTACAGAGTAAGTTCCAGAACATCCAGGGCTACACAGAGAGACCTTGACTGGGAAAACCACTGATGATGATGATGATGAAAATAAAGGACCGTGAATTTGAGCACACCCCCTCATCTTCCTCGTGGGCTCTCATGCCTCCTCCTCTCAAGAAAAGCAGTTCCTGACAGACAACAGGGCTCCTTAACTTTGGACTTTGCAGCCTCCAGAAGAGCAAGGGGGAACTCAGTTCTTCAGCACCAGCATCTAG
>JAQHUG010000208.1:3285306-3299304 GCA_028555095.1 Dicrostonyx torquatus
AGTTTACAGGCAGTAGAGCACTGCTACGTGGGTGCTAAGAACCAAACTCAGATTCTCTGCAAGAGCAGCCCGCATTCTTAGCCACCGATCCATCTACCGCTTCTTAACCTCTTTCTGTTGCCCAGGCTCATCTGTAGCCTAAGCAGGAGCTGAACTTGCTATCCTCCTGCCTCAGTTTCCCCAGTCGCAAGGGCTGACAGTCGTGTACCTTGAGGTTTGGTTTATCACAACAGCTTCTCAGCATTGTTTTAGTTGAAGAGTCATTGAGGAATCCCTCCCTCTTTTTTTTTTTTCCCATTTTCATGTGGGTGTGTGGGGGTGCATTTCAGAGAGAGACACACAGAGTGGTGTGTTCGCATGGGTATGGATACATGTGTGCACAGAAGCAGGGGGCTGACAACAGGAATCACCCTCAATTGTCCCCCCACCTTATTTATCAAGGAAGGATCTGTCAATCACTCCACTGTCTGCCTAGTCTCCTTAGTTAGTTTGGCTGGGGATCTCCTGTCTTAACCTCCAGAAGCTGGAATTGCAGGTGACCGCCACACTTACCCAGCACCTAACATCAGAGCCATCTCTCTAGCCCCTCGGTGTGCATGTGCATGTGTGTGCATGTGGGTGTATGTGTGTGTGAATGTGCATGTATGTTTCCTCCCTGACTGCCTCCAACCTTGGAATCCCCACCAGGATTAGAAAGTTCCCAAGCACAGGGGTCACGGGTGCCCAGGCCATGCTTTTCTGTTCTCCTAAACACTCTACAAGTGATACTGACCAAGTGGTGAGTCTCTGCCTGTTATATTTGCTGACCTGCTGCTTCCTTCCATCAGAAGAGGGGCTTTGAATCTACATAAAAAATGCTCACATAGCAGAGAAGCAAGGGATTGAGCAGCCAGGGAAGAGCTGGTGCTCGGGTCTGGGCTTAATAAGGTTAATTTCACAGTACACCTCGTCATTTTGAATCAAGTGGCTCAGCTGAAGGGGGAGGGAGGCATGTTGTTTTATTCTGGGGATAAATGAGAGATTAATTTTTAAGTCTTATTTAAATAACTCTCAAAGAGGCGCTAGAGATGAAATTGGTTTTAATTGGCCGGCGGCTCGCCAGCTCTTGGATGCCCAAGCGTTCAGAGTGAGATCTCAGTTGGTTTTAAACCTGAGCTTGTCGTCTTGCTGCCTCGCTCCCCTTCCCTCGCAGGCTGCACAGTCAGACGCTTTCCTCTGATTTAGAGGCCTTCTGCCTGGTTGGAGACCCCATCACTTCCTGCTTGGAACCACCAAACCCAGAGCAGCTCTGGGGCATGTACTGCTTGGGAAGGAACAACTACCTGCCTTTTACGTGTTTGTTCTTCCTCAATAGGCAGAAAGGCCTATTTGTGCAGCGAAAATGACATGAACTGGAATCATATTCTGGCTGCGCCCTCCTCCAACACACAACACACACACTTCCTAGTCATTGACCCCGGCCAAATCACTTAACATTCTTGAGTCTCAATTGCTGAGTCTATGAAAAGGGGGCCTCCAAGGGCTAGGCTGTGTTGCCCGATGGTTAGGGAGCTTGCCCATGAAGCTCTGGATTCTGCAGAATAAACAAAACAGACGGGCAGAGACTTACTGTCAAAATTGCATCCAATATTGTGCTAAAATGTCTAAGGCCTGGTCCTCCAAAGTCAACTTGGTGAATGCCGCGTGGGAGTTTTCACAGCATAACTGCTTCCCCGCTCACCCTATCAGCTATCGATGCAGCCACCAAACACAGGCCTGGGAAGAACTACACAGCTCTGGACTGGAATTTCTCCTCGCAAGTCTGACAGCCACAATCTCAGAAAATGGAGCCAATTACAGCAAGGCAGGCATCTGAAGTATTGCTACCACTTTGGGGGGGGACAGGGGAAAGGGTATCTCTGTGGCTGTGCTGCAACTCACTCTGTAGACCAGACTGGCGTCAAACTCACCAAGAGCTATATGCCTCTGCCTCCCAGCTGCTGGGATCTGTCATCTGCTTTTTTTTTTGGCCAGGGCTGAATGAGAGAATGTGGAGGGGACGGTCAGCTGCCTGGCACACAGTAGGGCATCAACTGGTGGTTCTGCAAGGAAGTCTGAGCCCACCTTGTCCGTCCAGTGAGATTTGGGGCTTTTCTTCTATGGGGAATTAACAATCATTGTGAACAGTGAATAGCCAGCTGTTCATCATCTTGCTGGCCACATTCGATCTGCCTCCAACTGCAGCTGTTATTCGCTTTGTTGACCCTGACTCCTCCTTTCCAAGGAAGAAAGGGAGGGAGGGAGGGAAAGAAATAGTAAGAGCAACTTTCCAGAAAATGCTGATTCTTGGGCTCCTGCAAGTGTCAATCCTTGGCTTATTCAAACATGAAGTAAGTGCTTCATACATCACAGGGCTGGGAAGATGGCTCAGTATTTGGAGCAATGGCTGCTCTTGCAGAGGACCCAGGTTTGGTTACCAGCACCAGGTCACAACCATCTGTAACTCCAATCTCTCACCTCCTCAGGCACCAGACTCACACGGGTACACATACATATATAACAAATGACTACCATTTACATATTATTACAAAGCTAAATAAATCTTTTTTTAAAATTTCCACCTAGTAGAGTTCAGCAAACACAGAACCATATCACCACCATTCACAGAGAAAGCTAGGCGTGGGCACTCACCTAGAATCCCAGCACTGGCGACACAGAGAGAGGAGAACCCTTTGACTTTCTATCCAGCCTGTCTAACTGAATCAGTGAGTCCCAGGCTCAGTGAAAGACCCTGCCCAAAAAACAAAACAAAACAAAACAAAAAACAGGCAGTGGTGGCACACACCTTTAATTCCAGCACTCTGGAGGCAGAGGCAAGCAGATCTCCGTGAGCTCGAGGCCAGTCTGGTCTACAGGGTGAGTTCTAGGACAGCCAGGGCTGTTATGCAGAGAAGTACTGTCTCAACCAAAATTAATTAAAATATGTCTGAGGACAGGTAGAGCAGCTCCTAGCCGACACTGAGGTGATGGAGGCCAGCTGTCACTTGGAAAAAGGTTCTGGTCAGCTGTTGACCACAGCTACACCTTTCCCCTAAGGCTACTATCAGCTCTGGATGTGAGGCTACATCAGCAGATGTGAGGAGAAGGGTTGGGGTGAATTGAGGTGTTAAATGCATGGTCCCCATGAAGGGGACCTTCACCATCAGGATGGGCCTTGAGGGTGATGCAGTCAAGTTCTGTCTCCCAGGTGGATTCTTCCACTGATGGGGTTCTAGTTTAATCGGCTCTAGAAAGTGGCCAAAGCGTTAGGGATAGGGCCTGGCTGGAGGAGGTGGCTCACTGGTGAATTTGTCCTTTTCAGTTTCTCTGTTTCCTAGCCTCTAAGGGTTGAGTGACTGTGGTCTACCATATATTCTTGCCCTGATGCACAACCTCACAAAAAACCCCAAACAATGCAGCCATGTGCCCATGGATTGAAAGCTCCAAAACCAGGAGGCAAAGCAAGCCTCCTCCCTTGAAGAGTTTGTCTCGGGTATTTTGTTACAGCCACACAAAGCTCCTGCCCTTCATGTCTCTTCCCAAAAGATGACCTCTTTGGTGAACTTGGTGTTACAAGGCCCGGGCAGGTAGTCCTGGGTTATAATCTTGCCTTTACTGTGTGATTTTAGACTTTCTCTTTCCTTCCCATGTTTCAGTTTCCCCATCTGTAAAATGGGATTGCTGCTTTACAGAGTTTCTGAGTTTCTGATGGCTGCTGTGACAAATGACCCCTGCAGCCCTTGGGGAACAATTTCTCCCAGCTTCAGCGGCTCCTGGAATTGGGCTCAACTCTTGGCTGCCTCCCTCTCTCTCTCTCTTAGTGCTGTCTCTGAGTGTCTATGAAATTCCTATCTTTGGTTAGGATACCCATCTTGAATTGAGTGTGATCTCTCATTTTTACCCGAATTGTACCTGCAAAGACACTACTGCCAAATAAGCTGTATCCTAAAGTCTCCGGCCCCAACAACAAGCTGGCCTTTTGCCCCACAGCAGTTCCCAGATCCTCCCTTTGATCCACTCTGAGGATTCTTTACTCCTATGGAAAGGGGAAGGCTGCTTCTGAGAGCAGAGTGCTGGGCCTGGCAGCTACTTCCTCTATAGAGGTAGCTAGTCCATTTCTCCTCCTGTCTGACTGCTGAGCAGACATGAGGCAGGGGCATGAATCGAGGTCACATTCTCTAATTTTCGAAACTGAGCTTTCCACGGAAATCAACTTTCCTAAGGATGCTGGTTGCCCAGTTATTAGTGCAGAGGCTGCACTGACAGCGTCAGGCACCCTACAAGAAAGCAAGCTTCATGCTGATTGGAGCTGGTGCAGGTTCAGCTCACCTGGACGGCAGCACGCACTGGCCCCTGACTGGTCTAAAAGTGCAGGGTTGAGGACCAGAAAGTCCAGGACACATAGCTTTGCACTGGAAGATGATCCCGGGGTTGCACGCACCCCATCCTTCTGCAACTCTTTCAGATATGCATTAACACACACTTCGTACCAGGCTGGTCGGGCGATATGTGCCTCGGGGTGGTTTGTGCCTAGCTCATCTCATCCCCACAGTCACCTTGCAAGGCCATTTGTCCCTGTCTGGGAATCAAGCTCCAAGCCCTAGCTGAGCATGGTGGTTTATACTTATAATCCTAGCACTCAGGAGGCTGAGCCAGGAGAGTTGGTGAGTTCAAGACCAGCCTGGGCTGCACAGCAAGGCCCTGTCTCAAGTCCTACCATCCCCCAAAAGATAGCTCTGATGTTGTTGACCCCAAATCTGACAGAGTAGAGGCTCTTCAATTCCTTCCTGCTTGAGTGGGAAGGTTTAGAAATGGGAGGGGAGGGGACCTGGCAGTGGTGGCGCACGCCTTTAATCCCAGCACTTGGAGGCAGAGGCAGGTGGATCTCTGTACGTTCAAGGCCAGCCTGGAGTTCCAGGATAGGCTCCACAGCTATAGAGAAACCCTGTCTTGAAAAAACAAAAACAAAAAAAAGAAAGAAAGAAAGAAAGAAAGAAAAGAAAAGAAAAGAAAAAAATGAAAGAGAAGAAATGGGAGTCCCTAAGAGGAAGGGACAGGGTAGGCGAGGGAAGGCTCATTTCTGGTCCTCACTCAACCAGTGAGAAGGAGGAGTTTTAGGGTGTGAACCCATGTGCCAGGTGTCTGTGTGCGTAAGAATGAGCTAACGTGCAGGGTGAGTCTCCTCATGTGAGAGGGCGTGTGTGTGTGTGTGTGTGTGTGTGTGGTTTCTGTAGGGGCAGGGCTGGGGGCCAACATTCCTGGAGTTGAGCCTGGATGGCTGAAACCAAGCATCCTCCTCCTCTCCTCCTCCCTCGAGTCTCCCCCTCCTCCCTTGGCCCCTGGCTTCCCAGAGGATTCCGTTAACAGCTGGAACAAATGAAAGGAGGGAAGCTGGGCGGTGCCAGGAGGGGTCAGAGGGGCTAAGCAGGGCGCTGGGCCCGGCCTTCCCGGGTTCCTGGTGCTAAGGATTACAGCCTGGGCTGCAGCTATTTAATCAGCTGGTAGCAATTTAACCATTACACCCCAGTGAGAGAATCTAAGACATTTCCTAGGGCTCGGGAAGGCGAGGACTCAGAAGGGAGGAATGTGAGCGCGGGGGTGAAGCCGGGAGTGTATGACGGAGCATAGAACAGCTTTATTAAAGAGGAAGGGAGAAAGGATTCTGTCCTTTGCAGTAAAGGTGGGGCAGGGGGAGAGCCCCAACCTGGGGTGCTGGGATCCTTGTGGGTCAGGGAGGGAGTCAGCAGAGCTGCCTAGATGTGGGGATGTGGGGCGCGGAAATTTTGTGTCCTTCCTCAAGGGGTGGTCCCGAAGCCCTGAGAGAAGCCTATGTTGTGCCTGAGACAGCCCCCCCCCGGCCTGAAATGGGGCCCAGCGAGTGAGCAGTAAACTAAGTTTTGGGACCCTCATCTTGGGCTTATGAGCAAGTGTTTAGAAAGTGAGCCTGCGTTCTTTAAGAAGCGGCTTCTCCAGTCACTGCCTCTTTTTTGCTTCAGGTACCCCTAAGAGTCACCACCCTTAAGCACTGCTGCCAGCAGCTTCTTTGGAGCCCAGGGTAGGCGGCACCACTGGAGAGTCCCATGGAAGGAGAGCCCAGAAGAAAGCAAGAGTGGTATTTAGGGTATTAAGGTCCAGGTTTGCAGGCTAGGCTCTCCTAGATGTGCCGATGTCCCTAGAGCAAGTTGCTAAGTGTCTCTGAACTTAACTCTTTGTCCTGACTTACTGGGGTTGGAACACTCTTTCTGCTCAGGGCCAAATGGTAAATATGTTTGTTATCACACAGTCTCCATAGCAACCATTCAACTTTGTCCCAGAAACACGAGCTATGGATAAATGAATGTGCATTGGTCTGTCTAATAAAACTTTATTCACAAAAACCATTAGCTGGCTCTTGGGCTGTAACCTGCTTGCTTCTGATCTAGGAAAGAAAAAGCAACAGCACCCATCTCCCAGTGACCTGTGACACCACATCTCCAGGGTCTGAAATACATCTTCAGGTGACTCTCAGCCAGAGGCAGAAACAGGCAGCAAAGATTTGTTCACTGTTCAGTCACATGCTGGGAGATGCAGCGGTCAAGTCAGGGTCTCCATCCTACAACTATCACAGAAGACATGGGGCAGCGTCACTTACGAAGAACATAGGTTTACTTGGCTCATTGTTATGGAGGTGGAGGTCCAGGACCAGGGGGCTATATCTGCTGAGGGTCCTATGTTACATCATAACATGATAGAACAGAAAAGACACGTGACAAGGTGTGACTTCACATTATCACACCCCATGGCTGCAGAAACAAACTCCCTCTCTTGTGAAGTTAATCCCTCTAAACGACTTAGCCACCCCTCTTTAGTATTGTCTCTTTTCTGACGAGAGTGGTATGCAGTATGTGTGTGCATGTGTGTGCTTATATATGGCGCTCAGAGGTCAGCCTGGGGTGACCTATCCACCTGGATTTTAAGACAGGGTCTCTCATTAACCTAGAGCTCACCAATAAGACTAGGTTGGCAGATCAGCATGCCCCTAAGATCTCCATGTCTGCCTCCTAATGCTGAAATTACATACACACACACACACACACACACCTCACACAATACCACACACACACATTACACACATCACACGCCACAAATACATACCACACACACATGTACCACACACCACATATACCACATACACCACACACACCACAAACACACATCACACACCACATACATGCACCACACAAACACACACCACATACACTACATACACACCACATACACTCTATACACACCACATACACCACATACATACCACACACACATGCACCACACACCACATATACCACATACACCACACATACCACAAACACACATCACACACCACATACATGCACCACACAAACACACACCACATACACTACATACACATCACATACACCATATACACACCATACACACATACCACATACACCACACACCACATACATCACATACACACCACAAACACACACCACACACATGCACCACACACACACCACAAACACACATCACACACCACATAACCACATACACACCACACACACATACCACACACACCACACACACACAACATATATCGCATACATACCACACACACATGCACGTACCACAGAAATCATATATATACACACACATCAATGTACATATGTAGTGACATATGTACACACACTACAAATACACCACACATAGACACAGACACACACACCCCTGCTTTTTATGTGGGTTCTGAGATTAAACTCGGATCCTGATGCCTTCCTGGCAAGCATTCTGCTTACTGAGCCATTTCCACAGTTCCCTAGTCACTTCTGAAAGGTCACATCTACCAACATTGTTACGTTGGGATCTAAATTTCCATGTGGGGGAGGGATAGCATCCCAGCCAAAATACTCCATAAACAGTTTACTAGGGGGCATCTGAGTAACTGGGCTTGGCAGGATGAATAGGAGTTTTCCTAAAAGAGGATGTGGGGAGGAGAGGATAAAGGGGAAGGAACATGACTCCCCTCCAGGGAGAGCTTAAGTGTGCTGAGACAGGCAGGTGTCATGAACACCCTCGAAGTTGACTCTCAATTTTGATTGGAGAACAGGGGAGCCACTGAAAAGGGGAACAATTGGTGGCTGCTGAGCCTGAGCCACCTCCCCAGTCACTCTGAGTGCTGGGACACAGACCTTAGGCATCTCCACCCTCTGGCTCCTCACAGCGGCTCTGCTGTGCATGCTGCCTCAGCCCAGTTCCCAGATGAGAAAACTGAGACTTGGGAGGATTCAAATGACTCCCTGAGATTCAAACAGCAAAGAAGAGGGGACTCCAAACACGGAGCTTGCCCTGTGGCACTCAGAAACATGCCGCATAGCCTTAAGGATCAGCCCAGTCTATGGGACACTTACCGCCTTGGTATGGAGACCAGCTATCCTTAAGTAATGATAGACTTAGTCTATTTTCTGATGCTAAACCAAATGTCACAGGCTAGACCATTTATGAAGCATGGAAGTTTGCAGGTCTGGAGACTGGAAAGTCCAAGAGAGTGAGTGGTGCTAGCCTATGTGGGGGCCTTAGGCTGCATCCTAACATGGAGGAAGGCATCTTCCTCCTCCTCCCCACTCGCTTTCCTTTCTTCCATCTCACTCCTCCTTTCCACTTCTTTCTCCTTCCTCCCCCTTTTCTCTTCTTCCACCTCCCTTTTCTCTTTATCCTCTGTTGATTTTCTAATTAAGTTTCTTGGTGAAGTCACTGTCTCCACCCTCCCCTCTCCTCCTCCTCAAGACAGGTTCTCACCATGTAGCCCAGGCTAGCCTCAAACTCACAGGCCTCATTCGCCAGCCCCTGGAGTGCAAGGGACTACAGGTGTGTGCCACCACATCAGTTTCTCTTCTTCGTATCAAGCCACTCATGGGGCTCACCCTTGTAACCGCTTTTAATCCTAGTGGCTCTGCAGAGGTCCCATCTCCAGACACCATCATTTTATTCCTGTGGGGATGCCTCTCCAATTGTAAACTGAAGGGCTCATCCTGTTGGGGGTGCCCAGCCTTTTGACACTGGGACATGGCGCTGTTCCCGACAGATGTGTAGCGCTGCCGTAGTCACAGGTATCCAGGACCAGGACACATGCTGCCTGAGGGTCGCAGGCTAGACACACCTATGCTGTGAAATGAAGTCTCAAGCCCCCCTGGCCTGCCTCTGACATCGCTTCTTCCCTACATAGCGCTGTGTATGGATAGAGTCGTCCCTTGCCATCTCCGAGAGTCCCCGCTGATTTTCCAAAGTGAGCGTTGTGAGCTCCCCTTAGGGCATAGTGTACTAAAATTAAAGCATTAGTTAAAATACATAAAACATGAAACAGCAAAAGCACTGGAAATGCCTGGAATAGCATAATAAAACATGTCATTACGGCAGATTAGGGGGAAAATAGTTCCCGCATTATGCCCCGAAGGTTGGCAAACTGAGGCTTCGTCAATATGTCAAGAAATGTATACACACGCACACGCACGGGTATTTATACACCAGCTCCAGGAAGGGAGGGAAATGGCTGGGGCTGGAGTTAGAGTGCCGAGTATCTGCACAGGGCTCCCCCTTTACACAGCTCCCTCGGTGTGCCATTTTCTGCTGTTGATAGGTTCACAGTCTGCTTTGCCATGCAGGGGCAAGTGGGAGATCTTTGGGGGGAGAGACACAAACTAATTTTGACCCGGGATTGGCTGACACACTTACAGGGAGGCATTCGGGGGAGGGGCATAAGTAGGGTGCTGGCCATCACTGATTGCTGAGTGGTTCTACATTCCAGAAGAATCCCTCATTCCTGGACAAGTAGGGTGGTCACTATGGTGATTGTTATCGATTGTCAACTTGACAGGATGGAGAACAACCTGGGAAACAGACCCTGAGTGTGCCTATGAGGGAGTGTCTACTCTGTTAGAGGTGAGAAGACCCACCCTCAACATGGGTGGCCTCATCCCCATAGGCTGTGGTCCTGGACACATCAGCATTCCTCTCTCTCTCTCTCTCTCTCTCTCTCTCTCTCTCTCTCTATCTCTCTCTCTCTCTTTCTGCTTCCTGACTGTGGAAATAATGTAACCAGCTACCTGAGGCTGCCATGCCCCTCATCTCCCACCATGATAGTCCATACCCTTCAACTACGAACCCCATAACCTCTTCCTTCAGCCAGTTGCTCTTGTTCAGTATTTTGTCAAAATAACGAGAAAAGAAACAGCCCAATCATAAAATCCTTATCTTTGTGGCTTTTTATAGTTTATATCCAGCTGCCTTGAAGGTAGTTTTAAGTCAAAAACTGGAGAAAGTTAACCAGATAAACTCCAGCCATAGCTGCTGCTGAGCCATGTTTTACCTGCAAGAGGCAAAAAAGAGGCTTGTGTGTGACTTGGGTTGTGGACATCAGTAGAAAGACAGGAGAGTCCCTGTGTCATCAAAGCCATGAAGAAAGAGGGCCTGCCAATCATGAACAAATAATATGCAAGCTGCTCCTGGGTTGATCTTGCTGGCAGGTCTTAGCTATTGCTTTTCGAGTGTGCGTGCGTGTGTGTGTGTGTGTGTGCCCCCGCTCATGCACACATGTTTGTACACGTGTGTGTATGTAGGTCACTGTCAATGTCAGGCACGTGCCTCAACTGCTCTGCATCCTGCTTTCTGAGACAACGTCTCTCATTGAACTTGTTGGCCAGTTAGTGCCAGGACCCTTCCTGCCTCCACCTCCCAGTGATCCTGTGTAAAAGCAACACGGGTTTCTTCTACACAGGTGCTGGATAAACTCAGGTCCTCACATGTGTGTGCAGCAGGTACTTCACTGAGCCACATCCCCTGGCCCTCGGCGTCTGTTTTATTTAACTGACAGACACCTGCGATAGCAGGACGGGGTAATTCACTGCGTCCAGATCTACTCTTCCAGTTGTTGGGGTGAGGGTTAAATACCTTTCTGCTGTGCTAAGAGCTCTCTGTGAGGTAAATAAACAGGGCTTGAGCAGTGACCTCCTGATTCCCGGAGGTTCACAGCCACTGGCCTCTCCGGCCTCCGGCTCCACTCACCCCCTTCTTCTAATCGTTATCATTACTTACGATAACGTTTCAGACTCAGAGGTCAGCTCTTCTTCCCCAGTGCTTAATGAACAGCTTTCGAATCTAAATAATGAAGTATTTGCACTTTTTGGGTTTCCACGTAGGTTCTCTGCTCCTGATGCATGCATTTGCGCGCGCGCACACACACACACACACACACACACACTCTAATGGTACACACACTCACAGGCTTAAATACAAATAATGCCACTTAATTTCTTTCTCGGTCTGCTCCCTATTTATATGATTAATTTTGAATCCAAGTCTCCCTGTGTTACCTAAACGAATCTTTTTGGTTGGCTTTTTTTGTTGTTCTTGTTTGTTTATTTCTTTTTTCAAGACAGGGTCTATCTACAGAGCTCTGGTTGTCTAGAATTCACTTTGTAGACCACGCTGACCTTGAACTCACAGCCCTGCCTCTGCTTCCTGAGTGCTGGAATTAAAGGCGTGCAACACCGTGAGGGGCATCCAAGGTAAGCTTAAATTTTATGTTCTTCTGCTTCAGCCTGCTAAGTGCTAGGATTACAGGCCCTACTTAATGAACTGTCCCCATTTTGAGCACTGTAAACCCCCCCCACACACACTGAGCATTTAAAATCCACTTCAGGCCAAACATGGCAGCTTATATTTGTAATTCCAGCCCTTGAGAGCTGGTAGCAAGAAAATCAGGAAGTTGGGGATAACCTCAGCTACACAGAAAGTTCCAGGCCAGCCTGAACTCCATTAGATCTTGTCCACAAACAAAACAAACAAACAAAAATAAAACCATTTTGTCTACACACACACACACACACACACCAATCCTTTTTAATGAGGATCCTTTTTAATGAGGTCCTCAACCCGGTCTATAGATGGGAAATTGAGATTCTGAGAGTCACAGTAACTTTCTCAGTGCCTCATGACTGTCACAAGTGCCACAGCCAGTTCACACCCTTCAGATGTCCTTACCCACCATTCTTTAGCGGACCCCAGGGAAAGAAGAGAGTCACAGGGAGTCCCTCTGGGTGGAGGTGTGATCCATGATCAGAGGGTTGGTTCTCTGGGATACAAACCAGAACTGGCATTCTCCCCACTGGGCACTGCCAAGTGTCAAGGCCATCTTGACCTGGAACTGTGGTCCTAGAGAGAAGTCTTGGTATACCCTGGATGCACGCTGCTGGGCTGAGAGAGCCAAGTCCAGTGTCCCCGATTTGGAGTATTTCAGTACTTTCCTCCTTCCCAATCAGGAAGGGGAACAATGTCACCCCAGTCTCTGTCGCAGCTGCCCATGAAAGAGACTCCCCACTTCCAAGATACAGAGGACCACCTTCTAGATCTCTTTAGCTACAATGAGAGGGGAGAAGAGCATTCCTGCTGCTGGCAGCTGGAAACTATTTGAGGCATCCAACACCCAGCATCCCCCAATGGATTTGGAGGCAACCACTACTCTGCTGGGGAGGGGGGGCCTGTCTTCAGCAAGTGTCTTCGAAGAATGCCAGGGAACAAAATTAAACGCCTTCTCCTTGAGGCTCCAACAGCCGCCTTCGGGCGGAGGTGGGGGGTTGCCCATGTATAATTCAAGAAGCTCCCGGTCTGCAAACTGCTAACTCAGTTGGATTTTCCTTTCCCGGCGGAAGCTTTGTCTCAGGTCACAATTGTTGGAGATTTCAGTGTAGTTTATATGGACTGGGATGGCTTTGATGAGTTTGGGTGGTGTTTGTCAAGCCTGCCTCACTGAGGAGCCTCCAAGGGGATGGGGACCAGGGAATGGGAACTTCCTGGTAGTCTGAGTAGCTCTGGTGAATATACAAACTTCAAAATTATCCCTCATTCCCTCCCTTTCTCTCTCTCCCTTTCTCTCTCTCTCCCTTTCTCTCTCTCTCTCCCTTTCTCTCTCTCTCCCTCCCTCCCCCCTCTCCCTCTCTTTCCCTCTCACTCCCTCCTTCCCCTCTCCCTCTCTCTCTCTCCCTCTCTCTCTCCCCCTTCCTTTCCTCCTCCCTCCCTTCCTCCCTCCCTCCCCCCACCCTCTCTCCTTTTCAACAGTATAGAAGCAAGAAGTCTAGAGCACCTGCTATGTGGGAGGGAGTGGAAGATTTGGAAGAAGGTGCTTGGTGGTGTCTCAAGAGGTTCTGGGGTCATCTTACCACCAGAGGGGTGGAAGCGACCACTGACATACCCAGATACTCTTAACCCCCACGCATCCTGCAGGTGACAAGGACCAGAGCACCAGTTCTTCCGGATGGTGGTCACAGGTTGTGTGAGGTCGAACACATTGCTGGACCTCTCTGGGCCCTGTTTTCGTTGCTCATAAGCAAGGACTAAGAGAGTCCGTCTTGTAGCTTATGGACATTAAAGGAACTGTACAGAAATGCTGGTCTGGGATGCCCAGGCCTGCCTTTCATTCTATACAGCAAACCCATCCTGAAGCCTGACTCTCATCAGAGCCTACAGAGATGGTAGCTGTTGGCTCTTGGAAGATGGCTGAGTGGGTAACAGAGCTTGTTCTGTAATCATGAGGACCTAAGTTCAGATGGCCCTGAACCCATGTAAAAACTGCATGGTTGCCTATACCTGTGACCCCAGTGTGGGGCAGGGCCCAGAGAGAGGCAGACCCCAAGAATGGGAGTGAGCCAGCCTTGTGGAAACAGCTCCTATGTCACCAAGAGATTCTGGCTCAGGGTAGTAAGGTAGACAGTGGTGGAGGAAAGCACCCAGTGTCCCTCATGGGTACACATACCTTCACATTCATATGCAAGGACAAAACACACACACACACACACACACACACACACACGGTCTTGAGATAAGTGTGTGTGTGTGTGTGTGTGTTGTCAATGTATAAGTGAGCTGAACTGAGAATGACTCAACTTGATGACCACAAAATTGTAAAACACAATTTCAGTATCTTTATGTGGA